>BHDV01020010.1:21057-31111 GCA_005406045.1 Adoxophyes honmai
AAGTTGAAATTCTCATTCCACGGAGCGGGTCGCTGCGCTACGCCGCGCTGCGCTGCTCTTTTGGTGGGAATTGACCCTTAGACTGTCATTATCGTTACAGACATCTTAACCGCTAATCCTATTGCGAAACAACGACATTCGTACAGTTGGCAGGTGGTAAATTTATAACATTTACGGCAAGATGCATTTTATGTGTCCCTCTAGCCCGGTTGAGGACGAATTTGCAATTTAGGTGTATATTTGGTGAGACTGTCTAAGGATGTTTATATTAGCAATGGTGATCTATTACTCACACCCTTTTACTTCGATTTAGACGCAAAGTAGTGTTCCCACCACAAATGGTTCTAATGGAACATAACCTTAATTTGTAAATTGTTATGGCAACAAAAAGAACCGTCAGACATATAATTCTTCGCCATTTTATTCATTACATACGGTCAAGTAAATGCTAGTGTCACGCCCTCGTCAAACAATGCGTTTTTTGTCACGCATACATGATGAGAATTAATTTCTATCCTATTTTGCTAGCAATAGAAGTTATATCTACCATGAAAAATATGTTGTCTTTATTACATCTATACTAATATTATAAAGCTGAAGAGTTTGTTTGTTTGTTTGTTTGTTTGTTTTTTTGTTTGTCTGTTTGTTTGTTTGTTTGAACGCGGTAATCTCAAGAACTACTGGTTCGATTTGAAAAATTATTTTTGTGTTGGATAGACCATTTATCGAGAAAGGCTTTAGGCTATATAACATCACGCTGCGACTAATAGGAGCGAGGAAATATGGGAAACTGTGAAAAAAACGGGGGAAATTAGTCACTATTCCACGCGGACGGAGTCGCGCGCACAGCTAGTACTGATGTAAGGCACGGAATAAATTTAACATTTTTGTCATTTCAATTTCGCTAACGCCTCGCCTGTCCGCTTTACCCTCTTTATGTTAAATTTTTAATTAAACAAAGATAGGGTTTTGATTCTCGGGATTAAACGCAAAACTTTGATTTGATGAAATTACATTGGATTAAAACCTTTAGGAGCCGCAGTTGTTTAATAAATACATACCTACACCTCAATAGCTATACGATTTCAGCATTACAGTTAAAATATAGTATTCTTTTGAACAATGCTCGAAGATAAGTAAAAGTTTTTTGAATTAACGAGTCTTAGGACTAAATGTATTCTTAAGTTGTGTGCAATTTAAAATTATCCGTTTTAACTACTAAGTTACTACAAAATAATACGTTGTTGAATAAATGAATTTCATGAAATGAAAATACTACTTGCTGGTTTTGATAACTTTTAATGGAAAACTCGTACAATAATAAGTTTGCAAGGGTTAGGTGGCGTTCAAATTTTATGCCAGTTTCAGCTACAATTGCTGTGAAGATTAGAATATTTGCATCTGAATACGGCACCTCAGTTCGTTAAACTCTGACAAAAATTCAACAAGAGAATTTTGCATAGAACCAGAACACTGTTTGTTTACTGTGATTTTAGTCACCGTACGCTAGGAATATTCAATTTCAATCCGTACTGTATCAATATTTTTGTTTGATATAATTCAAACTTGCATTGAAACCTTCATGGTAATAGGTATTTTAATTTTATTCAAACTCAACTTCTCATTTTAAAAGGTTTGCTAGTTTATTTACGTAAGAAAGTTTATGCTACTTGACTTTTTATAAGCAAACTATGAATTTTATAAAAAAAAAAAAAAAAAATACAGTTTAAGGCAACAAAATTTGCTTACAAAATTTCACCTGTTTTTTGTCAAGTGGATTTGAAATATGTAGCTATAGCACGTGTGGTTTTAGAAAGCAGTCATCAGAAGAAACAATGCTTATGTCAACCCACTTTAAAATATTAATGGTAACCACGTCTTGGAAATGTAGTGCTTCGTATCTAGAGACAGAGTAGACGGACAAACTAGAAAGTATTACTGGAAAATGGGATGAATGCGAAAAATCGAAGACAGAGTGGCATGGCACGCCATAGAAGAGGTCTCCTTGGGTTGACGGCGACAACGTTGTGTTATATTATACTCGTAAATCAACTAGAATTCCTGTAGAACGAAACTTTGCATACAATATAACTTCACTTACGACACACTCCAGGCAAAATACAAGGGTATTTCTATCTAGATTGTTATGTCCCTCGCCGCCCGAAACTTTTTCCATAACGTCGAGTAGGTCTATTGGAAATTCTGAATATTTTCCGTGACACGAAACTTAATGTTAGACTTTTTGCAAAATGTGATCCCTACTTTTATTGCGGTATCAATAAAACATATTATGATAATGTGGATATTTATGACACTGTGAGTAAGAAGTTATTGGTATTATTTGTTTTTAACTACGTCCAAATACTATGAGATTTTGTAGTATGATAGTAGTCTTAATCGAACTTGATAATCATGTTAACTGATATGCGCCTTGGAATGTAACATCTTTATCATAACTAGACAGTTAACATTTTCACATTTTATGTATTAGGTACTGTTGCCGCTTTAACATAGAAAAATGAATTAACGCCCATATACAAAAACGCCATTTTTTGCTATAAGTATATCAATTAATGGTATATGTCAAGTGGGCATTTAGTTTATAATGTTTAAGCACCTCTAATTACTTTTTTTTCTCTATCATAGTTTTTTATACTGACATGAAGCTAATAACATACATAAGTCTTTGTTTTTCTTAATGCACTCGTGATTTATGTAAGGCGTGCGTTATAATGTCTTATTGTGTTTAATATAGTAGCTCCGTAAATGATGCCGTTATCTCAACTATTTTGCGTCAAGCTGGTGAACGGCTGAGGACTTAATACTTGCAATTTAATTTACTTGTCACGAACTTCGTAATAGTTTCAGCTTAAACTGTCAAGGTAACAATTGATCTTTAATAAATTAAACATGAACAAAGTTAAACGAAGTAATCCAAGTAAATTAATTGTCATACTTTGACGTAAAAGCTGTGACGTTAATTTTCTTACTATGAATTAATTCTCGGACATTGCTACTTTGGTGCCTTAAATATACGCGATATGACTAGATACCTAAATGTTATAAAGTGAATAGTAAGTGCATTAGCTTAATACCAGCTTTCGAGTAACACCTATCCATTTCTTTAGTGGATTCGTAAAAGACGACTAAGGAAAAAGTTTAGGTATGCGTTGGGCACCATGCTAGCAACTTGGAATTATTATCTACTTATTCGAATTTGGTCCATTCGTTATAATTTTCGTGTGATGTGACTTGTCTGTCCCAGTTGAATACATGCGTGATGTATATACATGTTAAAGTAGAAGGCAACGCTCTCATATCAATAGGAGGCCTGTACTTCACAAGAAAGGCACACAGATTGGTGATACTCGTAGAACAAGGAAATAAAATAGTAAAAATTGTATTAGCAACACATTAATAAAATTTAGATCTGATGGAATTCGACGCTAACATGAACGAATACTGTAGGATTCAAAAGATTGAAGCGACACTGCACAGATGAAATCATTTTCCGAGGAAAGCGGGAAATATAACCCGTGAAAATGCATTTTATATATTTCAAAATGGGAAAGCAGAAAGTTTTATTTCGTTTAAGGAATCGGTGCGCCAAGATTTAGATTCGGGACGAAGCGTAAAAATTCTTTTTATTACTTAGAAATCTTATGAAAGAAGATTGTGTGTACAATTATTATTTTTCTTTTGTTCTTACAATTAAGGTTTTTGTCAGCCATCAGTTCCATAAGAAATATTGCAGTTTAATCATCTGTATGATTAGTTAAAGTAGTCAGAAAGAGTTTCAGTTAGTGGCAAGATTTAAAAACAGCAATGCAGTGCATTCCCTTCATAAGTAAGTATTAAGAAAATAAAGGAGGAAAACTTTTTCGACAGTCCAAACAAAGTTTATAGACTTACTAGTATTTCGGTAAGTATGGCAGAAATAAATAAAACGTAACGACGAAATGAGAACTCCAACTTTTAAGGCGATCGAAGCTCTTTATCGACACTCCCTGAACCGGTTCAATTTTCACCGAAAGGTTAACAATGGCATTACCAGTCGTGGTTATTCAGCCAGCGATTGTCCCGCTATCAATGAAGGAATTACTGCCTCGTGTTCACTTGCATGCACCAAATCCATTCCGGCGGTGAATGCGGTCGGTAGTGGCAATAATGTCCCATTTCCATCGTTTAAGTTTATGAGAAAATCGCTCTCAAAATGCACAGGGTTTTATGATTTTATGATTCGTTTTTTGGGTGGATAATAAAATCGATGAAACGTTATACAGCCTGGCGATGGATTGATTACAAAGCAGTTACTTTGTCAGTTGAAACTACCGCTAATGTTAGATAATAAAATAGGCTTACCAACAATAACTTCATTTTCGATACAAGCTTTTTTTGCCGACTGTAGTTTTTGCAAAGTGTACCAGATTTTAAGTCAATCAGACCAACCGTTGAAGATTTCCCTCCATCGGAGACAGTCCCAGCTGGGCCACCAGAAGTCCACTACCAGAATGTTGTGTGACAAAGACTTGGATGTCAAGTTACGTAGGTAGGTATACCAAGTTTCAGCTCAATCGGTCTATTGGAAGTTCTCAATCCTTGCAAGATTAATTGTAAGCATATATACAAACATACATACATAAGTGAAGTTAAATAAAAGCTTGTAAAATAATAAACCAACACGATGGGATAATTTACATTTACTGATCTAGTTTCAAACTAAATAAAATCTGTAACGGTACTAGGCAACGGATAAACATGACAAAAATATTTGCCCTGACCGGGAATCGAACCAGGGATCTCAGGCTTCGTAGTAAGGGTTTCTAACCACGGGGCTATCCAGCCGTCGTTTAATGTATGCTCATTGCCTAACTAGGGATAGATAAGCAGTAGACCAATGACAGAGTGGTTTGGCGAGCAATGAAAGACGCCTACGCCTAGCAGCAGTAGATTGATGTGACTATGATTAGGTTAGTAAACTTTCATGAACTTTGAAGTGGAATCCCTGACTATCCGCACCCGTTTTAAAAATTTACAGCTCCTAGCGCAGCGGTCATTTTATACTACACTTCTGTAAATGCTTCGTCATGAATAATACTTTTGTTCAGATAAATCTCTATCATTTTGTTCTTTTTATGTTTCTACTAGCTTTCCGCCCGCGGCTCCGCCCGCGTGGAACTCGGTTATATTGCGGTATAAAGCACAACTATAAGAAAACTTCTCGTTTCAAACGACACACGGCGCCATCGATAGGTCGGTCGGTTATCGATTGATATCGATCTATCAAGCAAACTATATTTTTGTTTTCCCTCGGGAACGTCAATTTTTTCCGGGATAAAAAGTAGCCTATGTCACTCTCCGTACCCTAAACTATCTCTACCTAAAAAATCACGTTAATCCATCGCTCCGTTTAGCCGTGAAAGACGGACAAACAAACAAACAAACACACTTTCACATTTATATATTGGTACGGATTCCTCTTAGGGAAAAATCAAACATCTAGACATTCTAGACTGTATTTTAATAACGTCAGATCATGTACGTATGCATTTTATTTGCAGTGTTACCGTAATATTATCTGCAACGTTAGCAAAACTGCCGTGCAGTGTATCAAGTTTAAAATAATACAACTCCATTTCTTCCGCGGGTGTTGTAAGAGGCGACTAAAGAAATAGGTTAGGGTATACAGTTTTTGTAGTTGGTTTCCTTGTTATTGTATAGTCATAGAGGCAAACGCTTTGTTCCTTAATTTTCAGTTTTATGGTATGGCACGGAGGCGCTATGTCTTTTTCTTTAACACTGCAACTGAACAAAATCCCATTTTCCTTATCTCGTCAAAATCAGAATGTCCCCGCGTAACGGCCAAGTGACCAGCGGGTCACCTCATACATTTCCCTGTCCCAACCCGTAGTTTACGACTTATCTCCGTTCGGAGACGAACGCTATCAGGCGTTATTTGCCAGCTGATTTATGATAGCCCCACGACGGGTGATACACGGCCACTCAGAAATAGAAACACTTTTTGCTGAAGGGTTATGAAGAGTGCTGCATAACAAATCGTTTTTTTGTGTCACGTGTAGAATGTTTCTTATATCTGGAAATATAAATGGGACCTTAAAAACGAATTGAGAGGCTTGTTCTGAATAAATAAATAGGTTAGTGATGATTAAACTCAAACGAAAAGAATACTTACTAAAGGTAGGCGTCCACAGGTCCGCATCGCACGCATCGGACGCATCGCATTCAATCAGATATAATATGGCGATGAGCGATGCGTACGATGCGGACAGATGGAAGCACTTGTATGAGTTTCTATACAAAGAATATTACGATCCGTTGCGTGCGATACGTCCGATGCGTACGATACCGACAAGTGGACGTCTAGCTTTAACCAAAGCACGTTAAAAGCGATACAACTGTCATATTTATAATGTTTTATTCTTCTTCTTAAAGTGCCACTTCATCACTGAAGTTTGGCAGTTAGTTCATTAAATCGCACCCTGTTCATAGCGAGTTTGCATATCCACTCCCCAATATTCCGGAGCCATGACAATTCATCTTCCGACCTTGCGTTTCCTTACTATTTTATCCATCGTAATTGTTGTAAGAAGAAATATGGGCGATTTTCTTTTGTTTAATAAAACACATAAGCTCTTTTACCCATATTTTTACAATAGGTTTATAATCATTTATTTTGGTTCAAAAGTCGGGATAGCCCAATGGGCTGTGGCGTCTTATAAGCAAAATCGAATTGCCACAAGATATTTGGTTCAGGAAAGCAAAACGTGAAATCCTGCTCACAGCGACAAAGTAATTCACTGTTGTGTTTGAAATTCCCAATCCGCACTGGGCCGCGTGAAAAAATTATACTGATAGAAGGCTTTTGTGTCCGTTACTGAAGACGTATTTAGGCTGGGTTGTTATAATTTTTTTTTTTATTATTATTATTATAAGCCTGGGTTTGTGTCCCACTGCTGGGCAAAGGCCTCCCCCCATGACTTCCATTCGTCTCGGTCTTCTGAAACTACCCACCAATCATCCAAGAACACGTCCAAGTCGTCCCGCCATCTCCGCCTCGGCCTGCCTCGCCGCCTCCATCCGTCTTGTGGCTTCCACTCTGTGGCGTTGCTGGCCCACCTGTGCGGATGCATGCGGCTGACGTGGCCCGCCCAGTCCCACTTCAGCTGTTATAATTATGTAAAGTTTATTTATTTTAAACGACATTTATTACACACAAAGAGACTGTCCCTATGCAGAACAGTCCTCCGTCTCTAATTGCTTCCACATAACACAACACCCAACACACGTCACACAAAGTAAGTTAGCACCAGTTCCACAGTCCACACTGAACACTTTGATGCGTTACCGGCACGGTCCTTTGTGGCTCGCAATGTTGACGAACTAGTTCTCTTTCATCTACCTCTACCGTTATCAACATCATTGCTGTCCAGAAATACATAGTACTTTTAATTTGAATTATTTCCCTATTATATTTTACTGAAATACAGTAAAATCACTTGTCACAGTTAAATAAATTATTGTGAATGTTTAGGTACACATTTTTATGCACTTTAAGGGAGACTGCAGTGATAGTAAGTTTGAACACTTTGATGCGTTACCGGCACGGTCCTTTGTGGCTCGCACTGTTGACGAACTAGTTCTCTTTCATCTTACCTCTACCGTTATCAACATCATTGCTGTCCAGAAATATTTAGTACTTTTAATTTGAATTATTTACCTATTATATTTTACTGAAATACAGTAGAATCACTTGTCACAGTTAAACAAATTATTCTGAATGTTTAGGTACACATTTTTATGCACTTTAACCCATTTACTGCCGCCGTACTCGTTTGAGTACGGCAAGATTTTGTTTCATAACTTTTATATTTCGTAAGTTTATTAGACATTTCCAGCTATATTTAATTTCTAAAAGTTCACTTTATCGAAATATAAGTATTTTGTGAGGGTAGACTTCAAACTCTGCCGAAGTGAGAATAACAGATCAAGACAACCGAACGACGCCGCAGGTGAGTGTACATTTGTATTATTTATGATAGCTAAATGTAATTTCTAACATTTATTTGTGTAATAATATCTTTTGTGTATTTAGTGTCTCAAAGAACTGTTTACTATTTATCAACAAATTGCAAGTACTAGTACAACTTTTTTCGTAGTAAAGATTGGTGTACTCGCTTGAGTACAGCGGCAACATACATATCAAAATAACCTGTATTTGTGTATTTTCTGTTTCAGTGTACTAACAATGGTTTCCGAACGATTTTCGACTGTAAATAATTATAAGGGGTTAGAAGAGGCTGTCCAAGCAACCAACCTACCATGATGACCTACGATTACGTGATCCCACCTACGATTCAGCCATTATACCACCACCTCCGAGCGTAGTCACGGCTGAGGAAGAAGGATCTGATGAAGATACATACATACATACATACATATTCTCACGTCTGTATTCCCAAGACGGGTAGGCAGAGCACATGAATTCAAAAAATCCAGTGCCACGTTTAGCAATTTCAGGGTAACCAGATGGTCAGACGTAATATTGCAGTGACAGGTTGCTAGCCCATCGATCGCCCACAATACACTAACCCTTTCCCAGAGTCGACTCTTACGACACCCACGGGAAGAAAGGGGAGGTGCTATTCTAACCCGGCACCACACGGGACTATAGATGAAGATATGGTAACCTATTCATTGCCTCGAGACGTTCT
Organism: Adoxophyes honmai; assembly: GCA_005406045.1. Classification (NCBI taxonomy): domain Eukaryota; kingdom Metazoa; phylum Arthropoda; class Insecta; order Lepidoptera; family Tortricidae; genus Adoxophyes; species Adoxophyes honmai. Next base: position 29,790 of record BHDV01020010.1, read on the forward strand.
TGGGTAAATTGAAGTATTTTTACATAATACTCACACAAGTGATGACGACAGCAGTGGTGGTGGGTCCTATTTACTTATCTGATTGATATGGCTATAGCAAATGCCTGCCGTTTGCATATTCACGGCCACACTGATCGCATATAGAGATAGAGAATATCGCATATGGAGAAAGGTATGCTGCGTTGGTTTGGGCACGAGAATGGATGAATCCAGGATATGTAAGCAAATTTACAATAGAAGTGTGTTAGGTCAAGTCGGTCGAGGGCGCCCTCGTAGAACGTATATCGACCAGATCGGCGATGTACTAAATAAAGCCCAAATTAGGAGTAGCCGAAACCGTCGAACATGTATGACGAGAGTGATGAATGTGAGTGAAGCGAGAAAAGTATGTCAAAATAGATGCGAATGGCGCTCTGTTGTCTCTGCCTACCCCTCAGAGAATAAGGCGTGACGGTTATGTATGTATTATGTATGTACTGATCGCATAGACCAGCTGTTGTTTAGGCGTAATATTTCCATGTATTATCTGCGCCAAACAACTCAACATAGAAGCTGATCTGACCAACCTTCGTCTTCAACAGTACCAGGACTGGTAAACAGTTCTTTGGTCACTATCCCCAAAAAATGGAAAAGCAATTCCGTTGTGTGGTTTGTCATGCTAGAGTGCGGTGGCAGGGTAAAATTTGCTTGAAAAACCTTGTGTGTAGAAAGATAATGTTTGGAAATTTTTCATCGCTAAGTAGCCGCTGTACTCATGCGAGTACACCCCTCTAAAACTTATTATTATAACGAAACATGTCTTTTTATTCTCTTTTATGTTTAAATGTATGGCTAATAATTAGAAAATAAACGTTTTGAGTTAAAATTACCACTAGTTTTATTTTGGCGCTTAATGGGTTAAGGGAGACTGCAGTGATAGTAAGTTTATTGTAACTTGTATAAACTGCATTCTTGCAGTAAAATGATTTTATTTTACTTGATTGTGCACCGATATTTTCTGCCAATGCAAACGCAGTGACATTAAAATCAGGGTGTTAATCTTTGGAATTTAAACTATCTAATATTGGGCCAACTTTGTGAGGTATCAAGCACAAACATAAATTAAAAAAAAAATACGCAGTACTTACATAAAATCTCGTTTTCCACCGGTGTGGTATTGCGTTTAGAATAACACCTCTTTATTTGCCGTGTAAAGAAAATAGCTTAAGGTCTATTTAAAACGACAGACTAGCATTTCGTCATTTTTAGGGTTCCGTACCCGAAGGGTAAAAACGGGACCCTATTACTGAGACTTCGCTGTCTGTCCGTCCGTCTGTCCGTCC
>BHDV01020010.1:31708-88383 GCA_005406045.1 Adoxophyes honmai
CATACAAAAATTCTGATTTTTTGCAGTTTTTGGTACGGAACCCTACGTGCGCGAGTCCGACTCGCACTTGGCCGGTTTATTATACCTTTATTATCGAACGTAAGACTTAAAAATACGCAAAAAGCAGTTGTGTAACTTAGAATTATGATTGTGGTATTGTTGCTTGTGCTCTGCCAACCCCGTTTGGGAAAATAGGCGTGATGTGTCTGAATAATCCCAAACGCAAGCCTAATTAATTAAAACAATTTAACCACAGAATCATCATTAGATAAATCAGTTGCTGATGCAAAATTAGGTCTATTTAATAGTTTGTAGTTTCGAAACTTTCAGCTAAACAGTGCACGTATCGTAGTTTTGTGTTGGTAGGGAGGGAAAGCTAACACACCGTGATAGTGGATACAAAACCGTTACTAACATCCATCATCTCGGAGAGGGTTGGAGTTTTGATCTATGTTTGTTCGTATGGACGTAGATCGATGGGTATATCGTTCCTAGTAATAACGCGTTGCTAGGCACTGAATAGAAATATCATTGCGTAACAGCGTGATATATTTTTTATTTACATCGCGCCTCGGTATATTTTTTATTGCGTTGCTGCGTTTTGTCATGGAAGGTTCACTACGCAGTTTAGGTACGCTCTGCCGGCGAGACATTGTGAAAGGTCAGCAAGCAGGTAACGGTAAAATGAGACGGCAACATCAATACATCTAAACATGTTCGGGCGAAGACCTTCTACCTATTCTGTAGTTTCGTGCTTGAAATTCTTAATTCTCTATTATTTTTTTTCTATGTGTTTGTCTATTTGTATGAATTTTGATATGAAGATGGATCGCGAAGAAGGAGATTAGCATTTTTTGCTACCGTCAAAAAGGCCATATTCGCCGCCTCCAACACAATGATTATTTCAGCGAGGCAGTGGGATAAAAATCCGATACCATAAACACTGGAGGCTTAACCCCGTCGCAAAAAACAATTGCAAAATCGGGATGTCCTACATAGCTAACGTGGCATTTTCTCTTTGTGTAAACGATAAAAAAACATTTTCATATTATCCTATTAACAAATGCATAGGTCCCGTTGAATAGTGATAAACGAATTCTACGTCGACGATGTTACGGTCAACAGCCAATTAAATAGTTGAATTATTTTCTTTTCGCAACCACTGAGATAACTAGAGACTAGTGCTCAAAGATTGAAAAGAAAACAAAGATGAAGATCGACACCAAAGTTCTTTTGGTTCAAATGATAGATTCCCGGTATTTGTTCCTACTAAACCCTTTGACGGAAACTAAAGTCCAATCAGGATTATTTGTTCGGGGGCTGGAAAGTTGCGGACAATTCACGCTGCTCCGAGTATCTGCTTCAGAGGTGTTTTCCTCAATTCTAACTGAGCCAATTGTCCCTTTCGTAACAAAGATTAGCTTCTTATTCTGAACGTGTTTCAAACTTTCACTCTATAAGAATCAGCGGAAATAATCTAGTTTAGGTTATTTACGATGCCAATTTCCCGGGTTGAAAAGAATAAAGAGGATTCTAATACAATTGACCCATTGAACTCTTGGAAGGATGTGAGTTCTTTCAAAGAGTAGCAAACTTCCAGTCATTAACAAGTTCACTTGAACTGTTTTATCATCTATTTAGCATAGCAGTTTTGCAAAATGTTCAAATGCGTTATTGAATTGATATCGTAGGATAAATTAACTAAATTGCTATTGATTATAGTATAGTAAAAAGATGTATGTTCAAACTAGACCGAACGAGACAAATGTAAATGCCTTATTTAGCGTAATGAATATTAAATAAACACTGCATAAAACAATCCAGCTTTGATAAATAAATCTTGTAAATTGAAGTGCAAAAAAACTCGTAACTAAATTATGTTTTATCTATTGCTTACAATTTCATCTGTTTCTTCATTAGGTTCGACTGGAAATCAATATTTCTGTAACATGCAGGTTCGTCCTTCATGAATTATCTACCGTACTTAATAAACCTTTAGCGTATAAATATCCATATTTGCCTTTAATTCATATTTAATGGGTTAGAATGTTTCTTCATTTTTACGTACAGCTATACTAAAGTATAATTTTTTTTAATGTTCCTTACTGTAAAAATACTTCAAGTTTCTATGTTACATCATTTTATAAAAGAAATCCAAACCTCACATGAAAAAAATATGTACATTATATTATTTCGATAACTTTAGTAAAAGCTTATGATTATGAAAGTGTAGAGTAGGTACGTAACTAATACACTGACCATTTCTTCATAATTGCTCGATCGAAAACTTTTTGTTGGCTCGCAATACACTCGCTTTACTCAGTCAACTTATCGACGCTTAACGATTAACTACAAAACTTTAGCAGGATGAACTGAAGCACAACATACCCAAGAGAAATAATGAGCCATATTTCAAACAACATTTTAAAGCGCTGGTGTATTGAGTAAAGCAAGTACTTACCGTATTATCTTTTGTACGGTTAGACCATGCTGCCAAATTGCCTGGTCAATTGAATACTGGCTGATAATAGACACGGTCAAATGTCGCCAGCCGCACTCTCTAAAAGGGTTTCTTTTTTTTGGTCCTGGAATGCTAAAAATCGACGATTAAGGCTCGATTACGACAATGCCGGAACGATTTCTCTGTTCATTACCGGGTCGAGATACTCGCCGAATAGCGGTTAAGTGAAAACATTTTGGGATGTGTTAGATTATTCGGCCGTTTCGCCCAACCTTTGTGAAGTCCAGCCATGCGGTAATTTTTCTAGTACTTACATTAGATAAGCCGAAATCATATCTTCTAAAATAAATATCTTGCTATGGAGAAGAGAATTGGACCAGTTTTACCGTTGTAAAATTAACACAAATTTGCCGTGTTCAAACTAGAACGCAGTTCTACCCTGATCAAAAAGGTCTTTAACGTCTCATCTACGCAATTGTTGTGAAACTTACTTGTCAATAAAAGTTTTAAGAGTAACTTCAGCCAACGCTTAGAAAAAACGACATTTATCAGTTCCTATCGGCAAATTGGCGACAACAAGTGCTAACTAATACCTAGTATACAAAAAACACTAAAATATTGGTACTTTTTTTCCACAAACTAAGTCCTTAAGAAGAATATTGAGGCCATAGAGATCTTGAACTACCTACAGTAGTCGTGATCTCCTTACACCGTCCTGCAACCACACCAGCGACTTTTGCACATCACGTTTCAACTGTTTCTTACATCTTTCCAGCTGCGAAAGCCGGTGTCGACGCTCTCGATTCCTGGCGCGATGAAGGCATACTCCGGCGGCGGGCTCGATGCGTCAACCGAGGAAGCTGGAGTGGCTCTAGTGGGCGTCCACAGCGAGTACCCGCGGTTCGGAGAAGAGAGAGCGCTCGGCGGCGGCACATATAAAGGCGGGGGAGCAGCTAAGCACAAACCTAATATAGGATATAGGTACGACAAAGGTTTTTTTAGTATGCACCTTTGTGCACCAGTGTATTGTTTAGGTATGAGCCTTCTGATGATAAATTGATGTATGAATAGATCGCAAGGCGATTGCCATTCACTTCACCTTCTCTTTTCCTTATCTTTTCCCGTGTGGTGCCGCTATATTTTATCCGTGAATGTCGTAAGAGGCGACTAAGGAAATAGGTAAGCGACAGGCTTGTAATCTGTTATTTTTATACCTCTTCCGTCTGTTTTAAAATCTAAAATTATGCTAAACGTAAAAGTGGTAACAAAACGTGAAATAGTCATCGTCGGCGTAACTGTACGTATGTACGAATTTTACTAAATGTTCCGAAGTATTGAATAAAGTACCGTCTCAAGTCATAATTTTTGTTAATCATTGTATTAACTATGATCAACGTTCTTTTTATCGAGTTTTTCTAAGACTTCTCTACCAGTTAAGAACAAAAAGCAAACTTCGCCAAGACAGGTTGAATGTTAAATGTATTCACCTAACAACTGGGATGTTAACTCGAAAATCGGGCCTTAGGTCATGCACGTTTATCCCATTTTTCATATCATAACGAAATATTCTATCTCAGGCTCATAGTTCTGAAAACTTGCCAGCGTAAAATTTTATTCACTCACATTATTATTCCTACCTAGCTCCTGCTTTGCAGACCGTGCAATGCATTTTATATGAAAAATGTTTGAAGAACTGTAGACACGCTGCAATCCAGCTAGAAAGCTTTGTACATATTTGTTCAGTGCTTGTGTACATTTGACGGAAATTCTATTAATGTCAAACAACAAATCTAAAATATGTTCCTCCCTTTCGTGTATGTCCAATGTATGATACGTTTTTCATATTTTTTTCCTAATATAATTGATAGTATCATAAAACAGAGGTTTACTAGAATTATTACGTACACACAAGGAAATGACTAGATAGAACATGCGGAATAACAGATCGCACTTTCTCTGGTCGTGTCGTAAAAGTTTATGTTACGAAAAGTAGCCATTAATTGCAGATGCTCATTAAGGCATAGTTCGTTGATTACCAAATAGGCCGGATATTCTTGTAGTAATTTATACGAAATCAATAAGCGATTCCGACCAAGTAGCGATCTTAGTGAGATTAATTGATATTTGCATCCTAATATTTTCACTACGAATGAAAAAACAAAGCAGTTGCATTTTGCTAATTAATTTTATGGTGACAAAATAAGAAATGATAGTCATTATTTTGTAATTGGGCAAGGTAAAGTTTTGTACTTAAGTAATTTGTAACCGTGCGTTACGCAGACAGTCCAAAGTAGCTTATGATTCTCATACCTCGCCGCTGTTACACATTCATCAATCACCCATGACGTTGTTTTAAGTGCAGTGTGACAAGGTATAACAGTTACTAGTGAAATAGGCGTTTGACTAAAAAATATCTGTGTCACACAAATTCCGTTTTATGTGTCATATCAAGAAGCTACATCTTTCAGAAACCTTTTCTGTAATGTTTACATAAAAAGATGAATATAATACGTCTATCTTTAATAATCTACTTCTGAAAATAATCAATGTTCTATACTTACCTAACAAACAATTTGTCTTACATTGAGTTGACAATAAACCATAAACTTAGAATTCAGTAGGCGAAGTTCACAAAAAAACAAGTTACTAATTCATTACATAACTACCTTTCTTTTACCGGTAGCCTCGCTTAGCTGTTAATAACGAAATTAATAGTTTACGAATAGCTCGTCGATATTGACTTTTATGCCTTCCCGTAGAGGCAAACTGACGATTGTTTTAATAATGACTTTAGCCTTGAACGAACGGAAATAACTTGCATCAGGGACGCATCGATTTGTCCGTCTTTGGAATTATTAAAGAAGGAAAATAGACAAATATGCATTTAACCGTGTTTACCCTGGCCGTAATCAATGAGAATTTTATAACAGGCTTAGAGTAATATTCCCTTGAAATTATACTGCGATATTGTCTAGTTATTGTCTCCTTAAAGAGACGATTTAAACAAACGTGAATAAAATTTAGTTTTGGAAATTTACTAAAAAAGAGTCGCCTCTATGAGTGTAAATAGGCCCTAAATGACACTGAAAATGTTTTGTGCTAGTTTTTGTAAGTCCTTTTATTCTCTTCGGTGAGTCACCAACTAGTACTTTGGCTTTTGATTTCGTGTACTTTGTCCTTGTCCTTAGCAAGACGGATGAGCTCTGAATCTGAAGATCTCGATGTTTTTACCCATCCATTGATGTAATGAAACCAATGTTGTCCCTTTACTTATTACTTTTATTCTTCCCAGCGACTTTAAGCGATTATAATTAAATACTCTGAAGTACAAGTCATAATTGATCAACAAATTATAATACTTAGGTACACAGTTAATTATACAGTAAGAAAATTATGTACTTTATGTCGATGTGTTTTCTTTTCTGTTCATGGAGTTAATAAGCGAGCCATTAAACTAATTATGACTGTTGCTGTTATTAGCATAATTTGCAATAACAACAGTTATTACCGGTAGTCCTGTGGTTTTACTCTATAAGGTGGCTAATTACCGTATATTTCTGAACCTCAGATACTAAAATGACATTGGCGGTGGTGCCTGTTCTTCGTTTGCAATTCGAAAATAGTGATGTGCTTTCATTATCGAAAGTTAACGTTAAATTAAATGTTGTATCGGTTTTTGAAGATAAGTTATCCCACAAAGTAATTTAATAAACGTTTCAATTTGGTTGATTGCGTCACATCACACCAGTAAACTTCTATCCACTCCAGGATGCCAACGTTGTCGACGGTTTCTACAGCATCACTAAATATAAAATGTAGTGTCATCATTTGTGAATTTTGCAACTGTCAATTTAGTAGCCGAGATCAATAAAAGAAAGACTCGTCGTCGTCGAACTCGTCGACGAAAACGAAGACGAGCTGTCAAAATTGTCCAAGTAATTTGATAGGTAATTTTGACCGCTTGACGTCGATTTTTTTACGTTATTTGTTAGAATAACACCAAACGAATGTGAAAATATGGCTAAGAAATATATTGATTTATTTATTTTTCAATTTCAGATTAGGTAGGCGAAAGGCATTATTCGAAAAACGGAAACGAATCAGTGACTACGCGTTAGTGATGGGAATGTTCGGTATTATAATTATGGTTATAGAAAATGAACTCTCAAGTGCTGGCGTTTATACAAAAGTAAGTATACATAATACTCTGTACATACTGTTTGCTTATTTATTTTTCATAACCAGAAGGATGGGGAGCATGTGACGTTTCACGCAGACAGTAGTTCTAATCCCAAGCGCGCTCCTGTAAATTTAACATAAACTTTCATTAAGCATTGGTGATGGAAACCATCGTGAGGAACCTACTTCAATGTTATGAAGTTCCCAATCCGCACTAGGCCCGCGCGGGAACTACAGCCCCAACCCTCTCATACTGAGAGCGGGCCTGTGCCCAGCAACAGTAATTGTACCAGTTATACCGCACTGGAATGAAACAGTGCAATCACTGCTGCTTTGCGGCAGGTATAGTGGGTATGATGGTAGCCACTCCGATTCAAAAAATAATCTCTTATATTGTAAAAATCGCATTTTATATGGTTTAAAAGTTTCTTAGAAATCATGGAATCAAACAGATAATAAACAGCAAAAAGCGACTGTAGATATAAAATATTTTTGTGTATTGACTACTATGCTTCTATGTTTTCAGGCATCTATATATTCACAAGCGTTAAAGACGCTTATATCAATGTCAACTGTGATTTTACTTGGCCTAATCGTCGCGTATCACGCTTTAGAAGTACAGGTATGAATGACACATACATTTCTTATATCCGTCGTCCATTTATTTGTAATTGAATTTATCGGGAACTCAACAAAAATACTGAACATATTTATTTTTACTGATTTGTCACTGTGATAGTTTCAAAATTTTCCTAAATTATAAATATGAGCTTTTAAAATGATCCGAAATGCATGCCACAGCAGCGGCAGCGGTTAGACTCTGCGCAAACAGGCCACCGACTTCAACCACTGGTGGCGACTTAACATACTTTTGAATATAAATATATTTTGAACAACTTGCATCCAGTGGCAGCCACTCGACAACTGTTCTAAAATATATAAAAACGTGCGTTAAGTGACCGTTTCTGGCCACCAGTGACAGTGGTAATTTTCGCCGAACGTTATTTTAATGCGAGTGAATCCCACAATAGTTTGGTTTAACTTTTCTATCTTTGTGTTTCCAGTTATTTATGATTGACAACTGCGCTGACGACTGGCGGATAGCGATGACGTGGCAGCGGATAGCCCAGATAGCCCTAGAATTAGCCATTTGTGCCGTCCACCCCATCCCAGGCCAGTACACGTTCACCTGGACAACGAAATTGGCCAATAAGGGAGGAGTCATAGGCGTGGAAGTTGTAAGCTTCGACCATTTACGATTTTCATTTTGGTATACTATAGTATAAGTCGCAGGATAAGCTCAGTGGAACATTTTTTTAATGGAATGCTTTTAACCAGTGCCCGTCACCAAAAAAAAAAGTGGTCCATATGCGGCCACTGCCCGTCAAGTAAAAACTCATCTGTTAAGGGTTAGACTATACTTGCCTATAATTAATCAAAACATGTTATATTTATTCATGACCATGGTGATAGTCACCAAAACATGGTGCTGGACATAGTGTCAAAGTGCCATTGCTATTGCTTCACATTTCAATTTCACGAACGCTTGCTATGTGGTTTTCGAATTTTCTGAAAATATCAAACGAGGTATGAAATTTTCTAGCATATTTACTTTGTTTAAGTAAGTTTAGTCATCAACAATTTAATTGTAGTTTACCCTTAATAGTACTGTAAATTGCTTGCTGGGCAGTGGACACATATGGACCACAAACACGCAGCACACACGGGCAGTGGTCATATAGGGACCACTTAATTTAGCAGTTAATATTTTCTAAAATAACGGATATTGTGATAAACCCACAAATGACAACAATGAACATACTTATATACTATTATAAAATAACAACAGTTACCACTTACCGTATTTTCATTCACCATATTTCTTTATTTTTCTTTCTCTAACTGCTTCAAATTACCCGTTTACGCTATATTTGTATTTGAAAACCATGAAATGTCAAATTTTTGTTCTGTCAACTAATTTTTGTTTTCGTTCGGAAATCGACTGGTTCATAGACAATTTGATAATGACAGTTTGGATTCTGTATGTACCCTCAGACCGTCACAAAAAATTAAATTATCAAGTGGTCCCTATATGACCACTGCCTGGCTAAGGGTTAAGTTGATTAAGAGCGGGTAAATCTAAGTTTGTTTTGACTTAACTTGTTCAAATAAAGATCAAGTAATATTTTAGACATGGACATTGTAGTTTGAATTGCTATTAAATTTACTTGTCGAAAACGTGAAATCAAATAATTCCTTCAATTGGAGTAAATTCATGACATCACGTCTGATTTTCGAAAAAAATATTTTTCATTTTTATCGTAATCTCGTAACTTTTAGTAAAATATATCTGGGGTGAAATTGTTTATTTGTTATTCGATTAAATTTGAGTTAAGATTCATTGACTAAACCAAAAATGGTTGCGAAAAGTTGTATGAAAATCATACAAAATGATGTAGGATTTATATCCGCTCTTAAGACTATCATGGCACTGTCATTTCTTTTGCGTTAAAGAATTTGAAGTATAAAAATGTACCGATGGGTCTGCCTATGGGCTAGGATACAAGTTCTAAATCTATTTATCTTCCCCCTTTCTTCATAATTGCTTGTTAAGCTTATATATATATGTTAGACATTATTTTGTATTTATGTCACTTTGGCATTCAAAAACATTTGATGAAGCTAAACACGGAAATGGTTATAAAACTAGGTATATTTTGTTTTGTTACTAAATATTATATTATTGTTTGGTTTAATCAGTCGATGGAATAATATTATCAATCACATTGAGAGCATTACTTACTTAGATGAGTTCAGTGTCTGTTTCGTTTACTACAAACACCTATGATCCTTTCGAGAACTTTGGTAATCGTAGCGACATCTAGACGCCGTCGCTGAAACTTGCTAGAGAGGCAGTGCGCTCGTTCATTTTAGTTTCGAACCTGCCATTCTTTTGTGTACTTAAAATTTTGTAGTCAATAAAATTAAATAGTTGCAACACTTAAAATTTCAACTACTTAAAACTTATTTTCGTAGATATCCACTGTAAATTTAAGTTAAATAGTAAAGACACTGTATTTTCTGATATGAGGTAGGTAGTTAGCGTTAGATAGCGTTAGTTTGCTGAAGCACGTTGCGTGAGCTTTCTACTTCTTATATTTGTTTGCCTTTGATCATAATCATTAAGCAAATCTTTTAAATTACCTTCGACGATCTCATATTTATCTTTATTTTTTCCCTTAGGGCACAATGTATAAGCAAATTCAGGTCTGTATTGATAAAGAGTGTTAATTTGGAAGTGATGTTAGAGGCATTTTGACTGTGTGCGCATGTTCTGTTTAGGATACCTTTGAATTGTACTCGTCTTGAATTCAACTTCGTGTTTCTTTAATTGTCCACGTGCATTCTAAGTCGAAGTAACTTTATCATTATTGGATCACGATAGAAAAATATCAGCTGATCTGATAGTGGCGTCATCACCACACAGTTTTTGTCCATTCTTGTGAAGTGCGTCATAATCATTGTGTGCGTATTTATTGTTTTGGGGTATATGTATTCGAGCCCCCAACCTGTCAACGTGTGACTTGTGGTCTTTATTCACTTCCAAACACGGTTTCAGCACATTGTATTGTTTAAAGTTTGGTTCGTAAGTGTCAGAAGATTCAAATAAAATTTTAGTAAAAGTAACGTATTTGCATGGTAAATAAATAAGTGGTTTAAAACTGCGAGTTGTTGAGCTGATGAGCGCCGCTGGTGAAAGATATGATTCCGACTGTCATGGTGAAATTAAAAGCTTTTCCACAATTTATGTTCATTAAGGGTCAACTCACACCGAGACGAGACGCGACGCGGCGCTGCACGAAAATTTTTAATAGAACAACTCAAAATATACTTTATTTATTACAAGATACCTAAGGTTCATATTTTCATTGTTAGTATACAGAATACGTAGCGCGGCGTAGCGCTACGGCGCGCTACGTCGCCCCCGCGCGGTGTGCGGGAGCGGTGCTGCGCCCGTAGCGCTGCCAACTCAAAATATACTTTATTTGCTACGCGATAACGTTCACATTTCATTGTGAGCATTCAAGTACGTCGCGCTACGCCTCGAGACGTAGCGCGGCGCCGCGCTGCGCAGCGCGAAACCACTGGCCGCTATAATTATGCATCGTCGCGCCGCGTCTTGTCGCCTCTCGTCTCGGTGTGAACTGACCCTAAGACTTTATTGAGGAAAAATAATTATCTACTACTTACTGGGAATTACTAAAGATACAGTCTTTTAAATTGCTTTGCGACATGTATTCCAATTCTTCTTCTGCATCGTTGCTACACTCTTTGCAGAGTCAAGTGGTCGTATTCCAATATTGTTGAAAAGAAAAATCTTCCAACCTCCTACAAATTGTTTTCCAAAATATTGCCTTAAAATGTATAATTATGTTTCCAGGTTCCATACGACGTCACGCTGTCGCTGCCAATGTTCTTTCGGCTATATCTTATATGCAGGGTCATGCTTCTTCATAGTAAATTATTCACAGATGCCTCTTCCCGAAGTATAGGAGCCTTAAACAGAATTAATTTTAACACTAGGTATGTTGATTAATTAATTAATCTAGAAAGTTATAGTTGTACCTTTGAGACCTGGAATAAATATCATCTCTTTGTGTATCCGGCAGTCTGATGACCATAATAATTAAATAAGGTAAACGCCCCTGTACTCGACACTGACCCAATACATGGCACTTGCAATCCAACCTTATGTCAGTAAGACAGGTGACAGATGGGTGTCATCTACTGGGCGTTGAGGCGTCGAGCATTGGTACATTTACCTTATCTCGTCCTTACTTTTTTACCTGAAGAAGTCTCAAGTCTTTACTCACTGACGCATCGGAAAAAAACGATGAAAATGTAAATTATTGACTAGTTAGGATAGCTTAAGTTAGTTGCACAATAATATCGACATCAATTAGGTTCTTGGTAAATCTGCAGTCTTTTATTCTTTGAAGAACGAAGTTGTTATTCAAAAGTTTCGTTTAATAACTAATTAATCATGTATATTTATGATTACAGATTTGTTTTGAAGACACTTATGACAATTTGTCCCGGCACCGTATTGCTAGTATTTATGGTTTCCCTTTGGATAATCGCAAGTTGGACACTCAGACAATGCGAGAGGTCAGTACAAATTGAACATTACTTATAACTATTGTGAGTTGATATATTAATGTTAAAAATATCTCAAACAAACATGCAATTATTATGCCACTCATTGTTGTAAGCTAAGCATAAGCTCAACGATTTTTGTTTTATTTTTTTAGCTATCAGTATTGTCGCTTTCATTTTTGTTTATGTATACAGTGTCTAGTATTTTACACCTACATTCCGTTAGATGTGTAACGGAATTCACTGGTAAATTGCCTAAGTGGGCATGCTATTGATTGCTTTTGTACTGTGGTGTCGTAAATTTTCTTGTTTTTTGCTTTATTAACCCACTATCTGTTTTGTTGTCTATATCTGTGTTTACATATTTGCGGAATATTGTATGTAGTGATGCCAGGTCCATTTTCATCACAATAAAATACAAGAGTTTGACTTTGATTATTTTATAATAAAAGCTTCTAGGTACAATGAACACGAATGCTATGTATTTTGTTTAAATGTTAACTGTAGACACAATACCACACAGAGCAAGGCTATCTGTGTTGGCCGCAGATTCCGAACGTAGTTGACACATAACGTAGCGTGTTCTTAATAAAAATTGCACACTCACCGGCTAGTATAAGACTAATTGTCACACAGCACAAAATGGTCACTTTACTAAATGTCACACAAACTGAGTAGGACCGTTAAACAACATACAATCTAGATAAAATTACGATAGCGCACAAATGGCTCTAATCATATAAAACCACATTAGATAAGCTTGAATCCTCGTCAAAGAGCACCTAGTCACTGCACCTCTTTCATATTCATCCCTGTGAATTGTCTTCTTCTCCATCATCCGAAGCAAAACGCTATTTCCGATCTTCTCTTTGATCATCTGTCTCTTCCTCCTATCCTCCTTCGAGTCTATTCGTTTAATGTGAACCTAATTACGATCTGGTTGAGTAAAGTTCAACACGCATGGCTACAAGTTTGTGAAAATTCCAACCCCAGTATATGTTTAGTCTGCACGCTGTTACACTGTATGCGGTAAATATTAGTAAATATGTCTGTGTAGTAAACATGTTTGTCGTCGTTCAATGGGCATGCCAAACTTCTCAATAGTTTCAATATTTAGGTATAAATTCACATTTAAAATTCACAATTTTGTTTTGCCGATGGTGGAATTTCTAGTCACTTAATTAGTTTTCTTGAAAATTTGGCCACCATCATTTTCTTATAGACATTTCAAATGATGTGAGTTTTTCGTGGTAGTACAGTCGGTTATCTTGTGGTTCTTGTCGGGCATTTTGGCTCTCAGGTTCCATGACGAAGACCATGCCAATTTGCTAAACTCAATGTGGCTGACAGCTATAACCTTCCTCTGTGTCGGCTACGGCGACATTGTCCCCAACACATACTGCGGCCGCGGCATTACCCTCACCTGCGGTATGGTGGTATGTATCCAAACGCAACAGGTTTTCGGGTGATTATAAGCAAAAGAGTGTGTTTTTAGTTTATATCGTGTTTTCTAGTCAAAGCAAGCCTTTCAACTCTTGCATTGCGTAGAAAACTTAACTAGGACGGTAAAGGTGAGCCATTTTATGTGCCGTTAAAGTTTTTGTTTTTAAGTTTCACAAATAAACTTTACAATCAAAGTCAAACTCTTTAATAATCCTTTTTGATACAAACTGCTCGGTTTATTTCTTACTTTCTTCCTTCGCGGTCACCGACAGTACGCGTAGGTGCCGGCTTGTGCAGCAATCGCTTAGGCCTATAATCTGACCGGTGCGTAGGTTTGTCGCATTTCCCTGAACCTACTAGACAACTTTACAGTATAGCGAAATTTATTGACAATTCAGGTTTCACGATGAAGAACACGCTAACCTACTGAATGCAATGTGGCTTATTGCAATAACGTTTCTCTCCGTCGGTTTTGGTGACATTGTGCCAAACACATATTGCGGCAGAGGTATTGCTGTTAGCACCGGCATTATGGTAAGTTAATATAATAAATACATATTATTCGTGTTGACTGACACGCGTGTTCTTTTTCAATCAGAGTTCACGAAAGTGTTCACTCAATCTTTTCAATGCAGTAAACTTTCAGATTACTACTTTCCGTTCGTTTAACTAGCTTTGATGTTCTTCTAAGTCAGTCAACACTTATTGTGCATCGATGTAATACATAATCACACACGACACTCGAGTGCTTTACACATTTTGATGGAAACGCTCACATTAAATTTGATGTATCAATGTTACAGTATATACTATTAATAGTTAGAAACATCACATTTACAATATCAGTCACAGTAAATATTGCTTTGTAATTCATTGTATGTAAAAAAAAAAGGTGTCTTTTGCAATCAATCACATGACGCGTCGAATTATTTTATGTATTTTACACTACATACTATTATAGGCTTCACACCAATCGAAAATGTTGTTAGATTACTTAATACGACCATGTAAAAATAATTGCATTGTATTTATTGATCCAACACCCCATGTTTCACTTCACCATTATAAACTATTTGTAGTTATGTACTTGCAGGTTATTGAGTTTCTTGGATTACAGTAAAGTACGGTTTTGATGATTTTAAAGTAAAGTAACGTCCATTTCCCTGTTAAAGTCAGCTATTAGAAACGTCTGTAGAATGGAATGCTTCTTTCTCCTTACTATTTTCTAGACTCTCTTCACAAATATTTCACTGAATTTGCACAATAACTTTGTTTTTAAAATGGCTCACTTTTCCTGAAATTATTTTATTCAGTACAAAGATTACTTACACAAAAAGAACTGCACCCCAATAGTGCTTTTAAATGTCGATGAATAAAATAAATAAATAAGTTCATGTCGCAGTAAAGTTACGTTGGAAGTTTATTACACTATTGTCAAGGATATGTTATGCACTAAATAAACGTTAAACATTTAATTTGAATGCAAGTATTGTGAATGTTCTCACTTTGATGTAAAAAGTATCGTTGCAATAGTGTATAATTATTTTGTGTCGTACTTCTCGTATTGAACTTGAACTTTGGAAAAAGGTAATTTTTTTTGTTTTATTTGTTTTATATTTTTTGATAACGTTAATTAAAGAACACGTGCATTTAGAATACTAAATATTACTTAAATAATGTTAAAGCTCAAAGTGGAATTTCCATTTTTACATTTTAATAAATTTACGAGGGTAATCGAGGCAATACTGGCCTAGAAAATAATAAAAAATGTATCAAACTTGCATGAAGCGGTTTCAGATTTAGGGGAAGAGTGATTTTGTTTCTATTATCCTCCTAGATTCAAATAAATAAATAAAAAACATAAAAAGTAAGTTTGAGCACATAGCAGAAAGTTATTTTCTTTTTAGCCTTTCAGACAATATTTTTGTTCATTGGAATGGAAAATCTTAATGCTTCTCCACGTTCGCTTTTACATTAAGATATTCACTTAACAGGGAGCTGGATGCACAGCGTTATTAGTCGCGGTTGTTTCAAGAAAATTAGAATTAACTAGAGCTGAGAAGCACGTTCATAACTTCATGATGGACACACAACTTACTAAAAGAGTAAGTATTACGGTGACGTCAGTTCATCACAATTATTGTTAATCTAATTAACAGGGGGCTGGATGTACAGCATTATTAGTGACCGTTGCTTCGAGAAAGTTAGAGTTAACTAGAGCGGAGAAACATGTGCATAACTTCATGATGGAAACACAACTCACAAAAAAGGTAAGGTCGCTGTTACCCTGGTAACGGCAAAAGAAGAACCAATAAGGTAAGATCTTGCAAGCTAGGACCTGTCAAACTTTCTGTCCAAACACCATTTGATGCTAATGTACACTAATAGATTAAAACTGAATGAACTAAACATAAAACTAATCTTAACAAAGATGTAATAACCTCAAATAATAGTTTATGTTTGCAACGTAGTGGTACCTTACATTTGATTAAACACTAAAAACTAAACATGATAACAACTAAATAATATGTAATTCACAGTCTGAAGCTAATCTGTAATGCTCGATTCGTATCGTTGGGTTCATAAATTAAAAATGTAGACATTTTATGATAATTTCAGTTAAAAAATGCAGCAGCCAACGTCCTAAGAGAAACGTGGTTAATATATAAACACACGAGACTCGTGAAAAGAGTTCATCCAGGTCGTGTCAGAACCCACCAGAGAAAGTTCTTGTTAGCTATTTACGCGTGAGTATATATTTAAATTATAAATAAGTAGTACAATATTTCATCATCAGAATAAAAATAATAATAAAATGAGGACGAATGAGTTACATTTATAACGCATGTTGAAAGATGTGATACATTTTATTGAAGTAGGTATGTCTAAGAGCTGTGGTAGCCCAGCGATTTGGCCTGTGGCCTCTCATGCAGAAGGTTTTGTGTGAAGATCCCAATCCACACTAGGCACCCGTGCGAACTATAAAGCACAACCCTCTCATACTGACAGGAGGCCTGTGCTCAGCAGAGGAACGGAATTGAGCTAGATTTGTATGTTCAGAGGTTTTCAGATGACTAAAAACCTTCATAGTCATGAATGTGTGTTGATCACAGGAGTGTTAATTATTGGAATTAAAGAGTTAAAATTAGGGTGTGCCATCTCTTCCCATCAAAACATATGTTTATTGCTTGCAGCCTTCGAAAAGTGAAAATGGATCAAAGAAAATTAATGGACAACGCAAACACAATAACAGATATGGCAAAGGTTTGTTAACGCAGAGTTTCCCTTGTTCATTGCTACACTCATCCCAATTCACACTCATTGTTATCTTGGAAAAGTAGCTGCAATTTTTTCGCTCTTTGTTATTTGTAATTCAAGAAAATCCTACCTTCTAGCCTATGTCCTGTAATTTTTAGCTCTAACTAACGTGGAACAAAGCGTAGTGTAGTGGTTCCACCTGAAAAAGCGTATTTAATATAGAAACTTAGTTGCTAGCTTGAGTTTGCATGCACTAAGTACTTCCATCTTAGATTTTCATTGGCATGAACTGTTTAGAAAACGTTTTATACGTAGAAAAATCTTCTGTTATACGTTTACCTACTAGCAAATTTGGTGGTTATCTAGACGCACTTATTCTATTTACTATCTATCACTATGTAAAAAAAAAGTGGTGTTTCAATCAGCACCTATAAAGTAAATTTTCCTACTTAGATAATGGGTAGATGCCTATGTATCAAAGTTAAATATTGAATGACTGAACTTAAATCGAATTTAAATGTCTATCGAGAAAATGTTTTTATTTTAGAAAGATTATAAATATAATCTAGATGTACCTACTGTTTATTGGCAAGCTTGGGAAGGGAATACGATGCGTCTCGTGAACCATCAAAATAGTTTTATCCACTTAGTAGTGAATCTGAATCTATAGCTTAAGACAAAATTTCTTGAACTATCCATACATTAACAAAACTTTCATTTACACTCACAGAACAGACATGCATAATCAGGTCAGGATACAGTTGACACTGATACAAGTATATACTATATTAAAATCGACAGTGAATAAATTACAGCAAAGCGATTGATATTAGGACCCCTTCCTTTTGCAGACCCAGAACACGGTGTATGAAATTGTGTCCGACATGAGCACGAGGCAGGATAGTATAGAAGAAAGGTTAACAAGTTTAGAAGAAAAACTCACATCATTGCAGGTAAGTATCATTCACCTTGATAAGAACATTGGTTACCATTATTCATAAGTTCAAATCCGACAAAATTTTACTACTTAATGCGATTACTATTTTCTAACTATTTGATATTTCGTAACTTACTTACGTTTTCTATTACTGGATTGGGGGACATCTTCCCCTAAAGGACTAAGAAAACTGTTTTGTCTTAATTATCCGTAAAAAAATAAGCCAGTTTTGTGATTATACAGTTTATAGAACTGCGTCTCATTAAAAGGGGGACATTTGTCTTTTTTACCACTTGGATCGATGGTGCTCGTGATTCTGAATATAAACATTTTTCCTCTAAACTCTCATTGGTAAGGTTTTGATCTTTTACTTTACAAGTTTCTATACTTCCTAAGATGACATAAGCCCTACATCTTTCATCGACCCTCTCTTCCCTCGTTTCTTTTAGTTCTAATATTACATCAGTTACATCTTCTTCAGCCACGAAACTCAAGCTCACAATTCATACATACAGGAACAAGTAAACAGCCTACCAGATGTGGTGGCGAGGTGCCTGCAGCAGTGCTGGGAGCGGGCAGAGTCGCGGCGCAACTACCTGCATCCTGACACTGCGGCGGTGCCTACGCCACCATCCACTGTCATCACCCCACATGCAAGGTAATTAAAATTAAATCGAATAATCTATTTCAGATTCGAATCCAAAATATTATGTTACTAATAATCGCTCTAAGTCAAAGGTGAAAATCAAATACCTAATAGGTACTAACAAACGCAAAAACGATAGTAAGTAATAGCATAATACCTAGTTATACACACTCGAAACAACATTTAAAGATGACAGTGTGAAGATCTGGGAGACGCTAAGCAAACTCACTTCCTTATGAAAATCATCTCTTATGTGTATTTGTGTAAATGCTTTTATATCTTACTAGCTTTCCGCCCGCGGCTCCGCCCGCGTGGAACTCGGTTATATTGCGGTATAAAGCACAACTATAAGAAAACTTCTCGTTTCAAACGACACACGGCGCCATCGATCTATCATGTATCGATCGGTTATCGATTGATACCGATCTATCATCGATCGATATCGATCTATCAAGCAAACTATATTTTTGTTTTCCCTCGGGAACATCAATTTTTACCGGGATAAAAAGTAGCCTATGTCACTCTCCGTGCCCTAAACTATCTCTACCTAAAAAATCACGTCAATCCAACGCTCCGTTTAGCCAGGAAAGACGGACAAACAAACAAACAAACAAACAAACAAACACACTTTCACATTTATATATTGGTACGGATTCGTGGTATAATAAATCAACATACGATGACAATGTCCTAAGGATTTTTTTTTTAAATTAGGATATCAATCTATGATGTATCAATCACATTAATTAAGCTACTCTAATATATCCAGTTTGAACCTCTCAAACTGGATGTATTAGAGTAGCTTAATTAACTTCCAAAGAAAGCAAATTGAAGCGATGCATTAGGAACCTTCCTAATGCATCGCTTCAATTTGCTTTCTTTGGAAGTAGGTCTCCATCGGACCATCTTTGAGCTACCCTCCAAGTTGCTCACTGACTAGGAACTGTACCAATTACTATTAGTAACGAGAGATGGCGCTATTCGAACCTACCGTGCTTGACTTACCTTATATCCTTATACATATAGGAGCAAGCACTAGAGGGAGCCAAAACGACGCAAGCAGCTTTCTTGCCCTTTCTTTTAGTGTTGAAATTTGAAAAGACTTTTTTAGCAGCGTAAGAATGCCTTTTCCTTGGTCGAATAGTTTCTCAACAATCCAATTTACTCGTATAATTTTGATAAATAATCTGATGTGTTCCTATCGAATGTTCCAGAACATCGACAATAGCAACGCACCCCTGGCCGCCGAGTCCGGTGCTGCAGCCGGCAGTCCGCACGCACTCGGCCCCGGAAAGCACGACGGCCCACTCCCCGGCCCTGCCGACCAGCCCGGCGACCCACGGATCCCGGCCTCCGCTACCCAGCTGAGTACCGCCTTCCAACTCCGAACTCCTGTGCTGAACTCGACGAAACTCGGCGCCTCTCCTCTGACCCCCTTTTATTAACCACGACCCAATAAGGCTGGCAAGAGAACGATCTCAAAGACCCTCACACCCTCAGTGATCGTTGCAAACAAAATTTGACGAGGTTTAAGCGATGGCTCGTTTGAGTGACACTCGTTAGAATTATGAAGGACTTTGTTATTCTTGGCAAGAATTTATGTATTTGTTAACGTGACCAATGTAAACTGTGACAAGGTTTTACTGAGTATTACATACGACTTGTCAAAACATAGTTTCAAATTTCAATACTTCTTTAACTCTGTATAAAGTTTAACATTTATTGTTAGACATTATCAAAGTTTTTATCATATTTTAGTCTACCGTACGTAAAACATTTTGATTACCTGATCCAGTTTTATAACATAAAAATGAAACTGTAACTAGGGTTAGAATACGTTGATTTTTAATAATTGGATCAAATGTTTGCTAGAAACGGACGTAAAGTATTATGTTGTCTTTTGAGATGATTCTCTTGCCAGAGGAGCACGCCTCGGAGCCAGAATAGGTCAGCCGTTTTCGCTGTTCCCAAAAAGTTTCGGATGTGTGGGACTGTTTCCTAGATAATATTGTTTAGATAGTGAAAAGAAATTAGGCAGAATGGACTTGCTGTTGTGATTATACAAAAAAATGCTTTATGATACGCGCTTTAGAGTACGTTAGAATATATTTTGAATACATTATCAAGATAGATGTAGGTTAGTTTTACCTTCACGGCTGTTCACGTTTTACCCGATATTAAAAGAACCAATCCACACTGTATCGACTGCAAGTAATGATAATTCTTTCCTTGTGTAAGTGTTGATCATATACCGCATAATTGTAACATAAATTTGTCTTTTTAATCAAATTTGGTTCAGAATTGAAAAAGAAGTTCTTAGAATTAATTGGCATTGTCAAACAAGCTGTTCGATATATTAATGTACCATATTAAATTTTATGATAAATCAAGTTGTGCCAGAAACTTGAGAATTTTAAGCCGGAATTAGACAAATACACCGTTAAATACTATTTATGAGATATTATATATTATACATTAAATTAATTAATTATTATTGTACGCCAAATGTCCATCAAGAAGCTTAAAGTACTGTCGGACCAAGCACTGAATGCATTGAATGATGTAGATTAAATTGATTATTTCTCAATTTAATTTAGTGTCAAAGATAATAAAGTAAGCTCCTTGGTGTGAACGAGCACAAAAGTGCTCTTTGCCATCATCGACCATCTGGTACCATTGGCACGTTAACAACAACAGTGGTGTTATTCTTCACGGGATAGAACATAGAAAACATAGTTTTATTGTAATCACAAAATGACTCGACTAATGAATAGCTAGTGGCCAGTTATTTAAATTAATTGGTTTTAGTTCCTATAATAATATTGGTTAGATAATTTTTAAGATGCAAGTGGCAAAAATTCGCTTTTTGCCTTTTGAAAAGATCAAAATATGAGAAACGTTTGTGTAACATAATGTTAATTTGTACCATTTGCATGTCATTACTAACAGAAACGAAATTTAAAACCAATAAAGCGAAAACAACAATGGTTTTAGGAAAGATGAAAATTACTCAGTGGCTACAGTTGGAACTAATTTTGTACTCGAGTTTCACACTTTTTCGTTAATGGTCGCGCCGCAGTTTCGTATTCTTCATCTTCCTGAGATGTAAGCCTTGTTAAAAAGCGAGTTTTTGCTACTCTACACCATTCAATTGTCTTGCTTGCCAGTTTTAGCTTTAAAGAGTATGTATATCCCTGTAAAGACAAACGGATGTCTGCACATCAATCGCTCTATTATGCCGTATACACACTTTATTTAGGTATAGATAAATAAAATTGTTACTACCTGCCTATTGACACGTAGTTTGTCAAATTTTTATAACATTAGACTAATTAGGTCAAGCTTTGATAAGACATTAAGATTGATGGCTGTCTAAATAGTGCCTAAAACACTACGAAAATTTCGATAATTCAGTTTTATTACCTTAGTAATGTATGAATTTGTAAATAGAGAAAAACTTAAATCGAGAGCATAATATTTAATAGGATTATTTGAATCTTTAGAGTAACGAGTACGTGCGATGGGATCAAAAACTTTGTATGTTTTAGTTGATGTAGCGTCTTTCTTTAATAACATTATTGAGAAGTGCTGTTAGGCCAACAATTATTATTAAGCGAAGTTAGGTGAAAAAACGCGGGAATCTAATGTCTGTTTAAATCTTATAAAACTAATACTAGCTTGTGGATACACTAGAAATAGATATTACATGAATCGTCTTATATTGCTCGATCGAAATTCAAAATCGTGTTCGCTTCACAACCTTACAAAGTACCCAATGTAGTTTACGACATTTTGTCATTGGTATAAATACAATTCATGATAGCTACGCAGCGATCTATACAACTAAACAATAAATTCACCGTAATTTTACTTTTTGTTTACTCAACTTGCCACATAAAATGATAGCACTGTGTTGAGTTGAAACTGTCAATCGTTTCAGCGACTTGTTTGAATGCAAGATTCTAGATTTATTTTACCAAGTATTGTTTCAATCTCAAGTACCATTTCTTGGATCGATAGTTCTACTTGTATTTCGTAGAGCGCTAGCAAAGTTCACAGTATGACTAGAAGTACAATAACTATGCGCCTATGTTTTACATTTTGTAACTTATTCATGTAATAATTTAACAGTAATAACACGGCCTACACTGAAACCTAACTCAAAAGTATCACAAATTCGAACAACAAAGATGAAAGAAAGAAACATGTGAATTCACTTTTGTGGATCTTCCCTGATAGTTTCTGATGGCTGTATAATTTAACTGAAACAAGCTTAGGGAATTACAGTAATCAACTGCGCACTCTCCGATTAGGTACATCTCTTTTATCTTTGTACCTCTACCTCTAATCCTCTAACCGCGCTAAAAAAGACACGGTAGAGCTGTGTCCACCCTTAGGTCATCACTTGTATCATTTTGTCTACGATTGCTTATAAGTTACGTGAAGCTTCACTACCAAAAAGGGTCAAAACAAATGCAGTGAATAAAATGCGTGCTCATCCTTTCACACCTTTAGAACAAAACATTTTGAATAGTTATCATTTATCTTGGTTTCTTAATCGCAACTAGTCAACAAGTTCCAGATATAAATAGGGTCAAGCTGATAGAAGAAATTAAGGGCTAGTCCAGCATTTTGAATTAAGAAATGTCGTTTACTTTCTTTGGATAGAAATGTATTATGTACCTACGAATAATAATCTTAGAATTTTTATGCAAAACACCAACTAGTATTTTTAGATATACGATCAATAATGGAGTAGTTATAATAACCCTTTGCATATATGATATTATATATTTAATAAAGTCTTTATCGCCTTTCCCATTTTTGAAAATAAGATCAAGTTTTGAAAATCCTCCCATTCCCTAGTGTTTTAACTACCTCGAAATTAATAATACCTATTATTATTACATTAGTAAATTAATAATCAATATAACCTGTAACGTCCGATTCCCGTTACTGAGCGATTAGAAAAGGTACCATTAAAATCTTGCAATTGGTATAGTTTATTAGTGCATCGGAAAGTGAATGGGTATAAAAAGTGCTTTTACGCTCATGAAGATTAATATTCTTTTGCCAATATTGTGAAGCTGCTTATTGCATTTGATGCAACACAGACATACCCAATGAAAAAAAAGTTACATGCTTTATTCAGTCGTTCCAAGAGCGTGCAGTCAGATGAAAAGTGTCACTTAATTTATAGCTAATGCACACAATAAATCAGGTACTTAATAATGTAAAATAACAACACTGTTAAACTCTCTCTCTCAAAGGAACGAAATAAATTTATTCAATCACTAACTATGAGTGTAGTGCTAGATAGCAAAGCGCCTACGTGACAAATAATATAATTTTTCGCGCAGTATTCGCACTACGGAAATTCACAAACGTTGCCCTATTTAACAATCATCAGACTATCAGAAGACCAGTTTTAAACTTTTTAAGTACGAGCATTTAGAGGATCACAAAAAAGACGAATTATTAAGGCCGAAGTGATAGTTACCCTCAGTGATGTTTGTGAATTTTTGTAGTAGAAAGGTGATGACTATTCAATCTTTCAGTGGGATTTGACAATCATTATCATCAATCTTGACGATTTACACTTCTAGATCAAGAAATTCATGGTGTTCAACAATTAATTCAACGTCAAAATAAATAACTGTTCCTGTAAAGTGAAAATCATTTTGCCTATTTAATTGTTTGGGTAAATGACTGCTATCTTCTATTGAAAGATGGTAGTCATACGTGGTTCAAAACTGTATCCGGGGTATCGCGATACTTCGCGTTCTTGAAGCTTTTTATAGTATAGAGGGTTGCAAATTAATAAAAAAAATCATTAATTGAAAAAATGAGTGAAGTGGGAGTAGATACTGACAAAAACTTAGTCCTGTATATTCAGTAGGAACTAATGCGTACAAGTACCCAACCATAGCACTCGAATAATAGTATTATTAAGTCGAACCAAAAATCTGATTTCAGTTTCATAGGTACAATACAAAAACCATATTCCTGACGCACAATTATGATATGGCATTTTGTCGTGCCTATAAAAATTTGATTCTTGTTGTAATTAGTTAGTAAATAAGAATTGCTTTATATTTGTATTTCCTATAGTGTTTATTCACAAAAGGTGTTCGAATATTGTACTATCATTCAATCGTTGATAATACCAACTTAACAAAATCTAGATACGATTTTATTACTCGAATAATAATTGTATTGTGCAGTCTCACAGACCACGTCGTCGATTTTAATAATGATACAAGAGGAAAGTTGTTTAGCTGCATTATTAAATTCAGTTAAATAGGATCGTGGACCTTAAAAATAAGAGTAGCCGTACAGTTACGACTTACATATTTTTATTTTATAAACGTAACGTGGCTAAAAGAAACTATCAATTTTGTTTTCTACGTAAAAAAGCAAATCGACGGGAAAACTATGTACATACATACTTATGTGATGTACGACTTTGTTATTTTTATCTTGTATTGTTCAGTTTTTTTGGGTGCTTAAGAGGGCGCACACATTTTTTACGAACGTAATTATAATATCAGGCGGGGAAGAGAAATTCAGGGGCAGGGCAGGGGTAAGAGGCACCACAGACCATAACTCGTCGAGTTATGAGTGATTATGGTCTGTAGAGCCCTCTTATCCCTGCGTTTCTCTTCCCCCACCTGACCTTAGTGGTTTTGGACCAATGTTTAAAAAATCGTGAAAAATAAATTAACTCATATTTAGCCATGAAAAAAATATAGTTAGACTAAACATATTCTGTAAATTTACAATAAAATTGTTTCATTTGTAATTACATTAAAATCAATGAGAAAAAAAATAAAGTAATAGTTCAACTTTGAAATTATGTAAAATGATATTTGAATAATAAAAACCAATAATTTGATGCATGTCTCTCCGTTAATCCCCAGTAGACTATATTGTCTATCAAATAATAACAAGTTTATATCGTTTATGGTAAATTTTAATGGAAAATTTTCAAGTGAAAGACAGCTCTGACGCGTATTTTTGTGAAAACCCTTCAACAAATTGGCTAAGTAAAAGAAATCTGTGTTGCTAATAAAATATTTCTTTCCGTTAATCCCTAGAAAAAGAGTTTATTTATATGTTACAATAGTTTTTCTTTAAAAACTTAAGGATTTATAGCTTTCTAAAGCATTTGAAAAACATCAAAATCACCGAATTTTGTGTGCACGCTCTTAATGAAAAATATTGTATTGTGTTACTTGGATAGTCCGTGTGACTAAAAAATCGTGTCACGGTCAGCTTACGAGAAAAAACTTGACAAGAACAGCAAGTGCTCTTACTTGAAAAGTTTTGGTAATTGACTAATTACCAACAAACTTCAGCTGCCAGATTTGATAAATAAACAAATTAAACAAATTTATTTTGATATAAAAAATATTTTTTTATACAGGGTGTAACACCGCCTTGGTGATATAATATTTTCACAGGGGTATACGTATACATAATAGTTCTAGAATCTATAAAACTGTTTGAATATTTTTTCGTCACAAAGTAAACTTAACGTTTTTTTATCTAATTCGTTATGTTACGCTTTTATTCCTATTTTACGGACGCGGGACACTTGAGAATTAAAAGCATTTAGTAATTTGACGTTTCTAATTAGCTATGCCGATGTCAATGGGCCTTTTTTCTTAGTATTTTTTCAATTACTTTGAGCTGCGGTGTTTTGGTATTTAAGAAGCACTATATTTTAAAGATATTTTATATTTGTAACTTCTACAACTGCTTATTTGTATCTCAATTAATTATTTCTTGTGAAATCCGTTACACCCTGTATAAAAAGTCAAAAAAGACATTTTCAATATTTATGTCACCGATTCACATTGTTTTGTTTACACAATAAACATACGATCTAGTCAAGATTTTATGTTTCATAGTTTTGTATAAAGTTTCAACAAAAATTGTAGTGAACTAAAGTCTGTAGGACGGACTCAAGCGTGGTTTACCCTTTTGTATTACATACGTAAGGAGTGTCGTAAAATTTACAATGAACTTAACTAAAAAAGGATTCAAACACATTGGTGAGTATCGATTCCTTTTAATAAGCGGAATTGAAACCTATTTATTTATCATAAGAATTGACCAAATGTTGTTTAAGATCGGCATACCTATAGATACTTAGGGTCTGTAAATAATTATTTCTATAAATCAATAAGACGGTATGTAAAATATAGTTATGTAAATACGAGTTGTATTTGCAAATTTTATTGTAAATAAGCGATTTTATTAATTACCGTTGTAGAGTATTGTTTTGAATTAATAACGATCAGTTGTAAAATGAAATCTTTAGTTGTATTCATTATGAAATGTTCCATGCGGTGCGTAAACAGAAGAGACGAAATTATGTGATCATTGTTGATGAAAAACGAAAGTGTAATTTCGATTATATGAGTTGTAGTATTTTTCATGTTATGGCTTTCATTTTACTATATTATCCCACTCTTCCCAGTAGTCGACCGAAACCGAGAGAAGGTAATAACGTTAAAACTGAGACAACCAATTTTGAAATGGGTCTGAATGCAGACGTGCAAATCCGTGTTCGTGACACGTTGTATATTTTATGTTTAAGAAACACTGAGATTAATTTCTTACTATATCAGCTAGTATTTCAGAAACCTCCAATTCACAAGGAAAGTCGCGCTTTAGTTTGAGTATTCATAATTTCCACGTTCAGTGTATTAAATTTCTGCAGAGCAGTAAAAATGATCTAAAGTAGACTTCATCTATTTGCACGGATTTACCGTATGAGCAGAAATGTTCAAAGGGTCATTGCAATAATCTTTGTCCTGGCTTGGACTAATAATACATACATACAATCACGCCCGTATGCCCAAACGGGCTAGGCAGAGCACACAAAACGATACATAGACAAAATAAATCAACGACTATTTCACATTTTGTAGCCACTTCTAGCATAATATTTTTTTAGGTTTTGAGGTGGCAGGTACAATAGTGACAGGTTGCTAGCCTGTCGCCTAAAATATACCTTAATCTATGTCCTTAGTCGTTTCTTACGACATCCACGGAAGAAATGGAGAGGTGTTATTCTAAACCCGATACCACACGGAGTCCTAATAATGAATGTACATTAAGTAGGGTAAGTACGGAAATAAAACAAATTTATTTCTCCATACTTATTTTTAGCAACAAACAAAGACGTCAATGCAAAAATATATCGTCATTGTTGCGAAGACATTCCTTAAAAGATTTCATTTCATACACTACAAAGGAAAGTCGCAATGCTCAGGAAATATTTCAGCAGAAAAATATTTCTGCAATTTGGTTAAGTTGGTAGATGAACAAATTTTGATTAATACATCACGCTTCTTTCTCCATTATTACTGCTTAAAACTAGTCACTTTTATTGCTTAAAAACTGTAAGATAAAACAATGCTGCCGTCCTCAAGCTAAAAAAGGGTTAAGCCACATTTGGTCAGTTTTGAGTTAATGATGCCAAATTACATAGCGCAAAATTCTCTACATTTCGTTCTAAGAAACATTTCTCTATCTTCTTCCGTTTAGGAGATACAGAATGTCAAATAACAGTTAAGTGACACTTTTTTCAAAACTTACTTAACTAAATACTAGTTAAGCCACAAAAAATGATTATAAAAGGGCTAAAGGCTCTTAACTTCAGGAAACCTTCTTTATTTTATTTTAAATTGCTTTAGCTAAAACAAAGTTAACCATTTTATCTAGCCTATAAGTGAGTTAAGATCCTTTAACCCTGCTAAAAGCTAGTAACTTCTAATAAATATTTCGTTTAAAACATCACTATAAATAAGTTAACATCAAAAACTTAACTAAATACCAGCTAAAATCCTTTAACCCTTTTTTAACTTAGTAAAACTTTATTTTGTTATTCACTTTTAAAATCTAAATAACCAATCATCTGTTTTTTAAAACGAAGAGAGACGATTATTTCGTTAATAATCCTTAGTTTAAATTAAGTTAAGCCACATTGCTAGGCTAGAAATAAGTTATCTGCAGTTCGTATTTCGCGACGCGGACGCATGATTGGTCAAATCATTCGGCTGGGAGCCGGGGAGCCGTACGGACGCAGAAAACATATAAAGTAGTATATTTATTTTTGTATGTATTAGTCTATTATGTATTGTATTATGTGTATTTTTATGTACTTGTATGTGTATGTCTAGATTTACTGGAGAACGTAAATTGTAATTTATTTATTTATTTTAGGTTAATGGTGTATTTTTTGTCTCAACTTTCTATATATGGTGTCTACTCTAATTTCATGTTTTGTCAATCGTTCGAATGTCAGTAGGAAGAGATCTCTAAAGGGATATTAATTTATGTTCGCCTTTGTACTTGTGTTTTGTTTTGTGCTTGTTATTTTGTCATGTTTATACATACATACACATTCTCACGCCTGTATTCCCAAGAGGGGTAGGCAGAGCACATGAATTCAAAAATTCAGTGCCACGTTTAGCAATTTCAGGGTAACCAGATCATATTACTTAGACTCACATAAACATAATAGGTACAATTATGAAAAATCCGATTTCGTGTGTATTTTGTAAGATTTTAGGGTAGGTTCTTTCTTCTTTACAGAAGAAATGTACTACGTTTCTCTGAATGGTACTTAGTGTGTTTATTTGTTTGTTTGTCTGTCTTTCACGGCTAAATGGAGCGATGAATTGACATGTTTTTTTAGGAGGAGATAGTTTAGGGCGTGGAGAGTGACAAAACCTACTCTTTGTCTCTACATAACTCCCCACTTCCCTAAAATGGGGGGTGGAACTTTGCATGCAGAATTCCGTTATTTTCAACGTAGAAAGCTCTAAATTGGCATGCGGGCTATTTGTGACTAACAAAGAAATCGTTTTTTTTTCGAAATCCGCCCAATCTCTTTAAAAGGGACATGAAATTTTATATGGGACTTCTCACTAAAAATCAGACTGCGCTGCGCATTCTGTTTCAAAATTACCATTGAATATCGCCCAAAAAGAATCACTTATCTGTAAATGATGGACAAATGCTGGCAACTATGCCGAAACACTATAAATTTAATTGATAATACCATCTGGTCGGTTAGAAACTGGTGCCTAGGGCTGTTTGGCACTGACGGGAGATTTTTGTCAATTAGGACACAGTGGTTCAGAATTAGTAGCAAGTGTTTACTCAGATTTACAAAACAATATACGCATCATCATCGTCATCTCAGCTATAAGACGTCCCTGCTGCTGAACATAGGGCTCCCCATAAAACTTCTACCCACCACAAGTTTCTACCCAATGGAAGCGACCTGCATCCAGTGTTTTTTTGCCGATCTTCGATAGCCGATCGATAGCCGGAAATCGATCGTAAATATTTGAAACAGTGGTCGGGTATACGCGTCTAAAAACCCCTGTGAAGTTTTTGCTCAGAATTTTCATATCTACACTAATATTATAAAGAGGAAAACTTTGTTTGTTTGTTTGTTTGTATGTATGTTTGTTTGGTTGTAATGAATAGGCTCAGAAACTACTGGACCGTTTCAAAAATTCTTGCACCATTCGAAAGCCACATTATCCACGAGTAACATAGGCTAAATTTTATTTTGAAAAAAGAGGATTCCGTAAAATATTTGGGTTTAGATACCTACATCTACACTAATCTACACTTATATCTACACTAATATTATAAAGAGGAAAACTTTGTTTGTTTGTAATGACTAGGCTCAGAAACCTACGACCCCAAAATCCGAAATTTACGCGAACGGAGTCGCGGGCGGAAAGCTATATATTATATATTTGAAGTGAAGTATTAGTATGAATAGCTTTTACATTCCCTATTTTATCTCCTTAGGGGTGGAATTTATCAACATCCTTTCTTAGGGAATGCCTATATTATAGTAGCTTTATGCATGCAAAGTCTCAGCCCGATCGGTTTAAAATTGATAAAGTTCCATACAAACTTACATCCCCTATTTTATCCTTTTGGGGGTAGAATTAGTTTAAATTATGTCTTAATGGATGCCTACGTCATAACATCTACCTGCATGCCAAATTTCAGCCCGATCCATCCAGTGGTTTGGGCTGTCCGTTGATAGATCACTACGTCTGTGCCTTTTATTTATTTTTAATAATGAAATACGATTACTAGAAATAGACACTACAAATTGATTCCTTACTTTTGATATACTTAGGTAAGCGATTTTATTTTATTACATGCTCGAAGTTGCTGATAGGTAAACCTATCTATGGATTTGAAATAATTTTGTTACACCCGTGTGGTGCCGGGTTAGAATAGCACCTCCCCCTTTCTTCCCGTGGGTGTCGTAAGAGTCGACTCTGGGAAAGGGTTAGTGTATTGTGGGCGATGGGCTAGCAACCTGTCACTGCAATATCACTTTTAACCATCTGGTTACCCTGAAATCGCTAAACGTGGCACTGGATTTTATAATTCATGTGCTCTGCCTACCCCTCTTGGGAATGCAGGCGTGAGGATATGTATTTATGTATGTATGTATGTATAGATATTTTAGTTAATATTTATGTATGATAGAAATTGTCGATAGTAGAACCTATATATTTGCAGCGTCAGAACAATATTGACTTCGATATTTTATTTAAAGTTTAATTTTTAGAGTTGATATAAGAATTTGTGATTAAGTCTTTTTTCTTTCTGATTTCTATTTTGTTTCTTACGTTGATTTTTTGTTAAATTTAATACAAGTTTTATTTTCTGAAAAATGATTAAAACAGAGTAACGTTTTTTTTCGCCAACTTATCATAAATTTATACTAAGCTAGAACAAGGTTAACTGTAAGTGACATTTTCTTAACCCATTTTTAGCTTAGTATTGTTGCTTAAATTATTAATTTTAAAAATAAATTTGGAAGTTCCTTAGCTAAATAAAGGGTAAAGTCCCTTAGCCATATTTTGTTATCTAGTGCCATATGCTCTTTTCTATGTTATACTTGGTTACAGAACAGTTATGCAGCTTAACTTATTTATAGCTAAGTAAAAATGAATAACTTTGTAAGGTTTTTTTTTGGTATCGACAGTAACACGAAATTACTAAGCTAAAAATAAGTTAAGGTATGGTTAACCCTGTTTTAGTGCTGTAATTAGTTCAAATTGGAAATAAAATGCTTAACTAAATAAGAAAAAAGCAATTTTATGTATTTTAAAGATACTTATTATTAACAGAATTGGGTCTATGTGATAACTGAGAAAATTACCTAATTTTCTCTCTAACAAAGTTCCCTGTACCTTCCTTAGTTTTTAAGAGACATCAATCCGCACCTTTTTTGACGATATCTCGAAATCGACTTGTTGGGCTTAACCCTTTTTTAGCTTGAGGACGGCAGAATGGTCAGCCATTTTATGGTAGTTTTGAGGTCAAATTTCGTTCCTTTGTCAAAGGAAACCTATTCAAAACTAACAATATTTTACTTCATTAATCATTAATTGGATGTGGGCAGCGCGGGACCGGTCATTGTGGAGATCCTTGGGGGAGGCCTATGTCCAGCAGTGGACGTCTGTCGGCTGATAATGATGATGATGATGATGAATCATTAATTTCTTAAACTTTCATATTTGAAACTAAAAAAAACGTTGAATCTCTGAATATGGCCTACCCCAGGTAGCTAGCCTAGCATGCTTGCGGCATTCTCTCGGTCCACGTCTGTGGTCTCTAGGTGAAAAAATAATCGGCCTTGAGGTTTCTAGAGACCTAACAAGTTTATCCGGTACTCATGAACTAAGTTTTTGGTATCGGATTACCACGGTCCTAAAGTTTCTAAAAATACTCTTATTGTAAACCATTTGTTTTGCAAGATATAAAATCCGAAATCACGAGCAAATGCATAAAAAATGCCCACGTACATTATTTACTTTGTAACCATATTCCCCTGAGTAGAAACGAAAGGTAACATACATTTTCACAAAATTCCATATAAGTAAATTAATAATAATTTACATTATGCACATGGGGAATAAAAAGGACAAAGAGAATGCCAATATGTAAAAAAAAAAATATTTTGACAGCCCCATTGGGTATGGTGAAAAAAACGTGTTATACTCCAAATTTTCAAAAAGGAATACATTTTCATTTTCGCGATCACATCACAGGAAATATTGACGAGATAAATCAAATGCCTTTGATTATTGCGGTATCTGCATATTCCCAAGGGTGCCTTCAATTATTGAGCTACAGATTTATGTTTCATATTCGGACTTTAGACAGTTTAAGAGGATAGGAGTCGCGCCACTTCTCCATACAAACGTAGTCCCCTGTTTTCTCCGTGAATAATGACATTAGAGCAAACTTTTTTTTTCATTAAATTTGTATCTGTTGTGGCTATGCCCCTACGATTTGCTTTTATCAATTTTCAATTTTTTTAATTTTTTTTATTTATTTTATTTAGAATATCGATAAAAGCAAATCGTAGGGGCATAGCCACAACAGATACAAATATAATGTAAAAAAAATTTTGCTCTAATGTCATTATTCACGGAGAAAACAGGGGACTACGTTTGTATGGAGAAGTGATGCGACTCCTATCCTCTTAATACGTTTACAATGTGTGTTCCAAAAAAACGTCACTCATTAAATTTTTTCGTTTAGCTGCCACTTTAAAATTTCAATTTAGATGAAAGAAGCATAATAGTGACAGATAGCTAGACTGTCGCCAAAATCATACTTAAATCTATTTTCTAAGATGCTTTTTACGACATCCACGGAAGAAATGAATAAGTGTTAGAATCAACCTAACCCTACACAAAAGAAACGTAAGGTTAAACTAATGCAATTAACTGAAATAATTAAATAGTAATATCAAATTAAAACACTTTTTATTTGTGTAAAAAAAATTATCGAAAGGATATCTCACAAGGACAGCTAATTAAATAAATCTTCCAAAGTTGATTATCCTGTTGAATATCGACATTTAGTAATAGACCAGAATCGACTTATAAGAACATTAAATGTCTCCCTACAAGTAAAAAAAACCAGATACCACTGTTTTATTTTGTTTGTATGACAACGTAACGGTTTTAATTAAGTCAAATAACATGTCGTATAAGTAAATAAACCGGTCTCTTGACGAGTGTTAAGACACGGATTGTGTTGACATCCCAGGCGTAATTTTACATGAGTAAAATGAAGGTAAGAAAAATGTCTTATTTGCCTTCCCTGTGGGACCTCCACGGAATGTATTAAGTTTACTTTACCTTTTTGGCGTGAAATCTAATAACTTGTTCTAATACTAACTTTACTACATTTTCCTTTCTAATTAGAGTCACAAAGATTTTTTTTTCATAATTATGCACAGACAGTTAAGAAACAATAAAGTGGACAAGTTGTAAAAATTAAGTGATTTAACTACAAACATCTACCAATCACCCAAGGGTTGAAGCAGCACGTTGGACTTAGGCTATCACACCATCAAGTTTGTTCTAAAAGCAGAAGAAGTTAAACTTTATATTTTTGCGCCCAATCGTTTAACAAAATTCCTCAAAAAACGTCCGTGCGGCGTTGTCTGTGTGTGTACATCAACACATACAAATAACATGAACAGCATTCATTCAAATTAACACCTTATTTTGTAGCAATAATGTTTGATGACAAGTGTACACGATCGTTAAATGTAGTGACATAACGTCACGCGTGTCGAAAGACAACTTAACCAAAACTCTGCACAGTTGACGCGTGTGCAGAATTTTGCTTCCAACATTTTTTGAGCGTGATTGGGAGTCTAGTTGTTTATTGTACGTCAATGTTGTGCACGCATATTACACCTGTGATATATCATTTTTAATAATAACTCTATACATGGCCCATAATTATACGTCCAAATTACTCACTAAAATCGAAACCGTAAATGAGCTCGAACGAACTAAATCTCCAATCTGTAGAAAAGTATAGGCAATAAAACACACTCGGCGTATATTTCATAATATCGGGAAAACATTCTAGCGGAACACTTTCGAGGTTGATTTGAGGCAGCACACAGTAACAAATCTTTAGTGTATTTTATTCATTCTACGGATGTTTTGTACTCGACGCAAAATGTCATTATTTTCCTTTCTTAAAAGGAGAAAAGTCAAAATGTTTCACCAAAAAGTGCATGAATCTCACGCCCCTAGGTATTAAAATCTGGGGGCTATAGGTATTGATTGGTGATTAAAATATATAATTTTTTGACGTTTTATATCTAATTAACTAGATTTGAATATTAAACTACAATCGATTATTTATAAACCTGAGCTATTCAGTTAGACAGATTTAGCGTTATGAACTGGGTTTTTAAAAAAGAAAACCTTAACTTTTAGATCGAACGGTAGTTAACCCAGTTTTAGTTCTAAGAACAAAAGTATGTACGTGAGTATCTGTTGATAGCGAAAGCCACACTTACTACTATTTAAATTAGGTGTTGCTTAAAAATGTGGAGGTACATTTCACACGCATGCTCGTTCATCAGGCGTCAGCAACCTTCCTTCACATGGAAATAAAGACCCGATTCAGATCTAATGAGCGTAGTCAGGAGCAATGTTGAAGGCGGTCTCCATAATCACTTCATTTCATGAAAATGCAAGAGCTCCGACCTCATCGATATCGGAATAACAGTAACTTTATATGCGGCCTTGATGTGACTTCCCAAGTACACACGATATCGATATTAGTTAGGTACATCGTAAATGCCTTTGCACTGAACTTTGCCAGCGTCTTTGTTCTTGATTCTTGGTGTGGCATTAGTTGTGTTTCAGACTAAAACTGCTTGCGTTAAGCATCTACAATTAAATTAGTTTTGTTAATTAAAATTCGTAGAGTTTCTAAATAAAAGATTTTGGCTTCTACTATTAACTAGAGTCAGTAATCGTCAACCTTGGCAGACAAAGCGATGTAAGTCGGCAATTAGTACACCAAACGGGCAACGCTAACGCATTGCTTTTGATAAGGATTCGGTACATGTAGGTATGTATTAAAAATAAAATGAAATAAAGTTCGCGGGCAGCGGGTTGCCGACCTCTTGTCTGGACTTAATTCGAAAATTTATGTGTAATAATGCCGCTTGAAATGACAACCAAAAACAAAAAGTGATTCTTAAAAAAACACTATTTTTTAACGGAACAAGCATTGATTGTGATGGTTGATTTCCTTCTTTCAAAATTTTATTGCATTACGGCTACATTACAATAGTTCACTCTTGGTTTTGGCATTTGATTTAAACTTGACAGTTTTCAAGTTATACGTAGTTTATTGCTAGGAGCGTTCACTCTTCTTTCGAAAAAGTAAGTATGTAAACACTTTATTGTACAAAAGAAAAAAAACACAAAATACAAAAAAACTAAAATTATATTCAAATGAAATGGCGAAGTGCAAAGGCGGACTTATCCCTTAAGGGATCTCTTACAGCCAACCAGAAAAATGGTTTTTCAACAAATTAAAAACATTTATAAATATGTACTGTCATTATCATTACCAAGTGGTGCCACTATTCGGTCGTTAACCCAATTGTTCGATGACAACTAATCGAATTGGTCTAATGGACTTGACAGTATTACTCCGTTCATTCTACAATTAAATTGTTATGTACGGTCTGGTCCCTGTTATTATGCAGATGAAAATGTAGGTCGAAATTATCCACCTAAGCCTTCGTCCGAGTATTAAATTTAATATTGGCCGCACTTTTCTGGAATCGTCATATTGTCAATGTTTGTATTGAAAATTAAGTATGATCAAATACTGAAATTAACCAGTTAAAACTAACTCCAAAATTCTTTAGATTCTAGTTAATATAGCCAATCACAATGTCAGCATCTAGCTAACAAGAGTAACTAATTTCGCTGCGAAAGTTGCGTTTTTAAAAAACGTAATGTTTGCCTCCTCTACACTAATCGCGAAGGTCTCGCGAAGGTCCGGTGAAGTCCAAAGTGTGGTTCTACACACTTGTTCGACTTCGCGATGAGCTCATTGGGTCCATTGGTTTGGGCGCAAAAACCGACAGCAAATAGAAGTTTTACGAGGCGAGCCGAAATGTCTCTCTACATTAGCGTATTTGTCTATCTTCGTTCAACTTCGCGACATGGAGGAGGAAAAACTTTAATAAGTAGTAAAATTTACATTCTTTCTCTTAACATTGTTTAGGGTATTTTTTTTTGGACGGACATTGAAGGTTAGCAGGTCCTGGTAGGTTATTACATAACAGACTAAATACTTCGTCGGCCACAGTATTGAGCTGTAAGATTTTCCATACTATACAAATTTTTATACCTCGACGTTACGGTCGTCGAGAAGAACAGTGTTAAAGATAGTAATTATCTCGGGCGTCAGGAGCGGAATGACTTAGACTTCTTTACAGGTGGTTTACAAAAAATTTAGAATCCAAAGGTAAAACTAGAAATCATCATTGCAATATCACTTAATAATGTTAACATTGTAATAATGTTATCAATACAAACGGTATCGCCATTTGCGGTGGCGCCTTGGATTTATGTCTGTAGGTTTTGGAGCAAAATAAACCAGGATTGAAATAATAAATGGAGTTTATTTTAATGATCTACAGAACACTTTGATAGACATGACAAGACAAAAGTATAAGGCGACCGAGTACAATACAATGTTACTAGCAAAGACAGTAGCGCCATCTAGTTTAAATAAACGTACACTTTATGCCATCTCAAACTGTTTGGTTTATACCACACACAATATTTATTCTAACAATGTCAAAATGTGGAAGACTTGACCGTTACAAATCGAATACTATATGAAACGGAGTATACTTGTATCAAATTTCAAAGTTATATCTACACGCGTTGAAGAGAAAAAGGAATTTGACAGCTAGCTGGATCGTGACATAATCTTAATAAGATAATTTCGCAGTAAGACATGTGAAATATTCCTTTTTCCAATATAAAAATAAGAATATACCGCTGTATCGTGTACCATGTGGTGTCGAGTTTAGAATAAAACCTTCCATTTCTACCATGAATGTCGTAAGAGGCGATTAAGGAAAGGATAAGGTACATTTTAGGGGAAAGGCTAGCAAATCTTTCACTATTATACCTGCCAAATTAAAACCTAAAAATATGCTAAAAGTAGCCACGAACCTGAAATAGTGATGGTTTTGTCTACGCAGCGTTTTGTGACCTCTGCCTACCGCGATTGGGCATATAGAGGAGATGTATGTATGTAAAATACGAATAAACGACGCAGTTAAAGTGTCCTAACTTTTGTCCTTGTTCCAGAGATGAAACTTTGCTTGGCACTTGTTTTACCACTCTTAACTTTTAGGACCGACAGTAACTTTGTTAATCACGAGGTTCAAGTACTGTTAAAAAATATCCGAACGAATAGATAAAAACTTTTCGAATAAAACTTCCAGTATATCGAGAGTCGTTTATTTCGGAAAGTCATTGGAGTAGAAAAGATTTCTCCCGGGAGAAATACATAGCGTGATATCGATAGACTTGCTTAATCTAGTTCTTAACATTTGATTTTACTAGCATAATCTATATAGACTTGGAAATGTCTGAAAATCGGCAAGATTCGCGTGCAATACCTATAAATGCTATTGCCTAAATAGAGACTTCAAAACCCATTTGCGCGGGTTTCGATACTTTCGACTCGTGCGTGTTGCTGAACTGAAGAGAAAAAATGTCTTACATCTGTGGGAAAAACTCTAATAGAGAGATCTCTCTCTACAGGTGGATCGCTCTATTTTTTTATTATGATGCTTCGTTAGCGCGATGTAAGATCGTTTAGTTCGGCTCTTCGACGAATGTGGCGCTGGGGCGCTACACATCGATGAATGTTGTCACTAAGGAATTAAGTATTTTCTATGAAATATAAAATATAAGACATTTTTATAAAACTTAACATTTATTTAATTTTAATCTACAAATAAGTTTAGTGCTAAGTCTTATTAAATTTTAAAGTTATTTTATCGCACTTCTTAAAAATCGTATATACCTACTTAATTTAAAAATGAATATGAAGAAAAACTGCCAACAGTCGCCATTAAATTAATAGTAGGTCATTAAGCATGTTTATTTTGCGTTTGACCAATGATTTCACTATAATAACATAATCGTAGGCAATTTTGTGATATGTTGATTTCTCGAAGAAAATAAAGTTGTAAAATTGAGGCTTACTGTTAACCCAATAAACGTCTCAGTGATTTAAAATAAAACAAAAATCTGAGACATTAATTAAAACAAATGAAAACCAAGCTGTTGAACTTCGCAAGTTCTGCTACAACATTATCTCCAGTGTCAACTATACTGTCAAATACATAACGTTTTGAATATCGGTTGT
Source organism: Adoxophyes honmai (assembly GCA_005406045.1). Taxonomy (NCBI): domain Eukaryota; kingdom Metazoa; phylum Arthropoda; class Insecta; order Lepidoptera; family Tortricidae; genus Adoxophyes; species Adoxophyes honmai. The sequence goes on from BHDV01020010.1 coordinate 70,091, forward strand.
ATAAATACAACTTCTAACTTTCTCTCTGTGGACTTCGATCCCCAGGCACAACATTCTGCCTGGAGAGAGATCTCTCGATTAGAGACTTTCCCATAGTATCTAGGTAAAAATGCATGCCGTCCACTTTTGAAGAGCCAAATAAAATGGAAACGCATTCTTTCACGTGTTTTACCAATAGGTCCTTAGTTTAATCTAGGTTACATGGAAATAATTTCCTGTGGTCTTTTACGACTGATCGCTAAGTAGACTTAGGCTCAATTCACACCAGAAGAGCAGCGCAGCGCGGCGTAGCGGAGCGCAGTTTCAGTGTCACGAGAATTTCAACTTTATTTTCATTACAATAAGACTTATTATCGCATGAGAAACTCTAACGATGCACGCGGATGCCCGCGGATCCGCGGGAATTCCAGCGCATTCCACAAACAAAGCCGTGCGACTGCGCGAGCTGTCACGGGAATGCCCGAGGATGCTCGAGTAGTCGCGACGGCCGCCGTCAATACATAATATGTCAATATGTCAATAATTATGTAAATTCCAGCGACTTCCTACGCATTCCAGCGACTTCTCGAACAGTTTCAGGAATCCTCGCGCATTCTCCACGGAGCGGGTCGCTGCGCTACGCCGCGCTGCGCTGCTCTTCTGGTGTGAATTGAGCCTTAGACTGTGCATGAGCTGAAGCTCGAAGACCTGCAAAGATGAGTATCGTGGACATTCGTGCCTCGGTATCACTCCGCTTTCGGAACAGCCGAACTAAAACAGCACTGTGCGAGTTGAGTTACGTGCGAGATAGACCTTACCTGTCACTGTATAACGAAAGATGTCTGAAAATGTCACTTTCTCTGTGCTAAGGTTACAGAACATGATAGTGTTGCTTTAGCCCTTGGGTCACTAACGCAAATATTTCTAGTTAAATTTCCTATCTCTGTAGCTTGTAAGCTTTACATTTAAAACCTTTATTCTGTTAAGTGCATTCTTCTTGACAATGGTGGTTTTAATTTAAAGTTATCATCAGCGGCATACGTTGGAACACAAAATAAACGAGCAAGTATGACAAAAAACAAATTAAGTAGTATTTTTATTTAAGCAGAGTCATCCCCGGGCATTGAAAGGGTTATCAAATAAGCCTTACGGTCATAAATAAAATATCAAAAAGGAAAACTAAATTACCTTGAGATGGCTTATAAAAAAATATTTAATGCCACTCTTATTAACTTCAAAAAAATAACCGGCAATTCGGTCGTGCAAATATTAATTTCCAAGAAATTGTGGAACGTAGCCGCGTTATTTAGACGTTTCTGAGCAAAAAAATCTTGGACTCTTCTTGGATAATAAATCCAATCTAATCAAATAAATAATAAATTCAATCGAATCAAATAAATAATAAAATCAATATATTTCATTCAATTTGATTACATCAAAAACTAAATTAATTACTAATGGCACTTGCAAGGATTTTTGAATATCTAAAGGTTAAGTTAGATGACGGGTGAGTGAGTTTCAGAGTGGTTTCGGACCACTTAGTGTCTACATGTAGAATAAAAAGCTTGAAAGAAAATTTGCTCATTCTGTGATTTCCATTTCAGCGAGAAAGATTCTGCTCTGCAATGCAGTTATGTGATGAAAGTGCGACTGGCTCTGAGCCTTGTAGGCAGTTGGCCACATAAAGAATTTGGAAATAAAAAACTCGATGCAAAGTTGTCAAAATATAACTTAGTGCTTTGTTTCATGGCCAGCATTTTACCAGTCTCTGGTGTAGCGTATATGTGGTACTACAGAGACAGAATCACATTTTTCGATATGGGCCACATTTACCTAACTATTCTTCTGAACTTCATTTACTTTGTCAGTGTTACATTGATGCGTAGACATGAATGAATTGGATTTTTCTTGAATACAATTTAACATTGTTATTTTTTATTTCAGCAAAGAATTGTTTTGACACGAACGGACAAGTATAGACAAACTATAAAAGAGTTTTTAGAGAAATTTCACTTGCTATATGTGCGGAATAACTCGAAATATGCAACAGAGGTTGGTTACTGGTTGTTTTAATTTTCATTTTGCTATCAGTCGTATGAAATTGTCATCATTGTTGCTTAATATTGCGTATTTTAGTATCAAGTACTTCTAAATATTTATAGTTTTTTGTATTAAAACTGTACCCTGTCCTGTACGAGTACTCCTGAAATTAAATACTACAACCGTGAATGCCAAAGACAGTTTTGTTTTACAGTTATACGATCAGATTGACGTCCTATCCAAAATTTTCACCATTATCGTGCTAAGTCAAATGGGATGTGGTATATTCCTGTTCAACTTCATGCCATGTTATAACAACTACAGTAAGGGGATGTTCGGCGAAAATCGGCTGCCTAATAGCACGTTCGAGCATGCTGTCTACTACTATTCCCCGATTGAAGACGTCTACACAACTATAAAGGGCTATTGGATTTTGTTTACTTTTAACATTTACATGTCATACAATGTCTCGTGCGGATTGTGTGCCTTCGATCTGTTCTTATCGCTTATAGTGTTCCAGATATGGGGTCATCTCAAGCTTCTGAAACACAATTTGCAAACGTTCCCTCTTCCTAAACAACAGGAAGGTGGCAATAAACAATCGCTTTTGTACTCGGACGAGGAGAATGAACATATTCGTCGCCTTCTGTCGGATAATATTTCACATCATAAATATATTTTAGAGTAATTTATTTTTACCACTTTAGTTTTACACTAATACGATAGCATAATGAAGAAGTATGTTGTTACTGATACTGACTAAGACTGTAGTGTAGTGTATTAGGTACTTAAGAAAATAAATAATCAGGTGTAAAAGCTCTATCTGGCGATAGTTACTGGGGTATAATAGAAGATTTATCTATTAGCGACAAAGGGCTTCTTAAATACTAAAATATCATAAGTCATATTAATGTACAAGAAAATTACTTGTACTTCTACAAATGGCCCACTACCATCGACATAACCGATAAACGACAAATCTCTTAAAGGCCATTTAATACCCAAGATCCGTCGACGTGGTTTTCGGTAATTCACTATTCATTTTGATTTCAGCTTCACTGACAAGTGCTCTGATACGTTTAGTGAATACCTTTTCCTGTTTTACGCATTTCACCAAGTAACAGGCTGTGTTTTACTGCTCGAAGTTTCAGCTCTGGTAGGTATTTCAACCGTTGTATTTTTTTATTTCCGCCATTTGCCATCCACCATCCATCATCATCACCATCTGACTTGTTAGATAATACTGCCACACTGTTATAATGGACCGATGACTTGGTGCAAGTCGCGGGAAGCCGCTGGGTGTGGGCAGCGCATGACCGGTCATTGTGGAGATCCTTGGGGGAGGCCTATGTGTAGCAGTGGACGTCTGTCGGCTGATAATGATGATGATAATGACTGTTATAATCCGGCACGGAGAGTAAAGAGACGGTACAATTACTGATATTTATTTTATAAAACGTGAGTTATCCGTATCTTATAAGATGAGTGAGTCTCACAGTAGTTTAATGTTTAAATTACTGATATTGTTACAAGAAGCATTATTGTACTGTACAGCTTATTTTTTTGCGTTCCCGATGCATCTAAAATCTTTCTTGGTTTGTGGATATCTATGGGATTTGGTCATATTTTACTACCTGATGACCTATTTTGTTTTTACCTTTCTCGTGGCAAAAAACACTCTAATTTTTAACTCTTTTTTTTTACTTTTAGAGTCCAGAAGCCCTTGCAAAGTACGGACCTTTGACTGTGATAGTGTTTCAACAATTGATTCAAGTCTCATTGGTATTTGAAATAGTTAGTGCCAAGGCAAGTATCTATTCAGTATTTATCTACTCGGTACTCATAAAAATTAGCCATTTACACGTCGTTTTAACAACATTGTACTAACTTTGCTAATGGTCAGAGATTTCATTTTACAGAGCGAGGAACTCGTTGATACCGTTTATGAACTGCCCTGGGAGTATATGAATAGCAGTAATAGAAAAACGGTAACGTTTTTCCTCTACAAAGTACAAACGAACATGAGTTTAAAAGCATGCAAAGTAGTACCAGTTGGTATTCAAACGATGACTGGAGTGAGTATTATAATCATGCATACATACATACATTACGCCTGTATTTCCAAATTGGAGAGGGAAAGCATATGAAACGCTGCATTATAAAATGCATGACTAATTCTTATTTCGCAGGGACTTCTACAATATTTTTTAGGTTTTAAGTTAAGAGTTACAATAGTGCCAGGTTGCTAGCCTGTCGCCTAAAATACATCTTAACCTGTTTTCTTAACACGGCGGGAGGCGCGCCCCATAATGCAACACGGATGGTCGCTACTGGGTAAAAAATACCACAATGTGTTTATTGTAAAAGTGGTGGTTTGTTATAGGTATTTCAAAAAAACATTATTTTATATTATATTTTGTTATATTTTCAACGAAATAATCTGAGAAAAAAGTAGTTACCATTTAAAACAAAATTATTATCTTTCTTTAAAGACACAGCATATAAATCAGCATTCTTTTGCACATAGCTTATAAAAAACCAAAAATTTGACCCTAAACAAATAAAAAAAATGTAAAAACGAGATCAATACAGAATTAGTATCTTGTGTTCTTACTTATAATGATAAATATGACATGCATTAATTTGGCATTTTTTTGAAAAAAAAAATGTTCAAAGTATGATCACTTTCCTTACAATGTGGCACATTGAATGTTAATCTGACTGTACTTTTTGGGCTCATTCTTCACAAACACACTATAGTTATGCTCTTTACATATTTTTATGACATAAATATCATAAATTTCAATCAGTGTCTTTACTGTCTGTTTGTCTTCTCCTTCATGCTCTGAATTACTTTCATGTTCACTATATTTTTCATTGTCTTCAATTTTAGAATTATCTTCTTCTTGACTATTTTCTAAATGCAGTAAAAGGTCTATTTGTTCTTCAATGAGTGGAAATAAGGCATATTTATAATCTAAATCATCAAAAATGTAAAATGTAGACCGTTTAAAATAATGACACAAATAGTCGCTACTGGGTTAAAAATACCCATTCGCACTTTAGATGTGTGTTTTAGCCGAAAGCCGCATGCACACCGCCTACATATTCCAAAAAGCAGTCAAACGTACGTTTCTCGGAAGGTACCTAAAGTGACTCGGCTCAAAATTAAGTAATAAAATAAATATTTGCGAATTTATGCACCGTGTGGTAAATTTTACCCGGTAGCGCCTCCCGCCGTGTTAATTGCTTCTTAAGGCTTCCACCGAAAAAAGGATAGGTGTAATAAAATAATATGTTAAAGAAGTGTTATTCTGACACCTCGATACAAAAAAGAATACGATTAAATAAGTCCTTCTGCAAAATATTTTTTCAAAGTAACTGTTTTATGTTTTTGCTAATGTTATTTTTTGCTAAATTTACTTGCGTTCTCATCTAGTTTAAATTTTATTTGAAGATAAAAGTAAAAAGAAATGTTTTCTTACCATTGCAAGTAAGTAAATAATTAAATGATTGTAAATGTGTTTACAAATATTTTAAATACTGTATCTATTTTGTAGGACTCAACACGTTTGAGTGAACTGAATTAGATCTCAGTATATATTTAAGAGAGGATTATTATATCGATATTTATTTTTGCACTTGACCGTACGAAATAAGATACAAAACATGTTAAATTTTAACTACATTCAATCGCTAGGAAAACGATGGAATTTTCACCAGTGTTTTTTTTTTTCAGATTTTGAAGACGTCGTTCTCGTACTTTATGATGCTTACTACTGTCGCTGCTGGGAATTAGAACAAAAATAAACATAAATTTAGTTGCAATCTTTCAGCTCGTCAGATTTCTTTCCACAATAAGAATTTCTTTGCAAGTATTTTTAGTCATAGGAGATTATCTATCCCAAGAATAAAATACACCAAAGCGATTGATAGTTACTTGAAGAGGAGACCAAAGTTCGGCCGCACACACGCCTTAAGCGAAACTTATATACTTTATGTCCATCAAAAACAAGGGTTCTAATGAAGAAGTTCACTCTACCAAGTATTATGTTGAGCAGCTGTTAATTACAACATAAGATATTAAACGGAACAAAACAATTAGCATAATAAATTTCAACCTTGAATCAAAAATGAAGATCAACCTGCATCATTAATAAATCGATTACAAAAATCAAAAACTGTTTCATACAATTGGAACAGGTTGTCGAAAAATTTAGTTATCAAAATAGTATAGAAAAATTAACAACAATTTGTGCTGACAAGACTAAACATCATTTTATGTTATCAATATTTATCACAAGGGGACCTCACTTTTAAATTATTTATTAAACTTTCTATTGATTCTATCTCTCAACTTAATCTCACGTTTTAATTTTTCACTAGAGTAAAATTAAATAATAAGTACGTTACCAGAAATAAACACAATTTTTACCTCTGATACTGCGTTTAATTTGTGGATCATTAGTCTGCACTGATTTATTAGTGAATTTATTATTCATTTTGATCTTTTTCCAAAGCTCCAAACGAACTGACAGCGGAAGCGGTAGTGGCATTGTACGATCGAAACGTTTATTTCCCAGCCGGTGCGATGTGCGCGCACCCTCGTTTGATTTCAAATATTACAACCTACCGTCACATCACCGCATCGCCCCGCATCCGCCGTCAGTGCGTATGAAGATTCAGCGATGGCAGTCACTAACAATTTTTTTTTAAAGAGAAACAAGATCAATCAAGATCTGTTCTACATTCCTCGTGAGAACGCCTGAAGTCTTTAACAGAATAACAGAGATCAAATATTTTCATCAATCGCATTAACATTAATATAAAAACATCAATCGCCTCAAAAAACATCCACAATTTAGCAGAATCATGTTTTATCCCAATCTCACTTAAACAAAGTGGCTAAATTTGGAATAAAGCAGTTGAGATCTTAATGGAGGCCAATTTCCACGAGAGCTCTTTAACCATGGCCATTGGAATGTATAAAAGCTCTCCTTCCAATTGCTTCAAAGGAAAACATAATTTTCCTTACCTCGAAATATTAAGTTTGGAAGTTACAAAAAGACCGAAACATTTTTTCACGAAACCTCAAATACTCAAAGGAAAAAAGTAGCAACATTCTGACATATCATGATCATGATACTCGTACGCGGGCTGCCTTGTGTTGTTCTGAGTTATCAAATGAAGTAACTTATATATTATAGTAGCTTTTGCCCGCGGCTCCGCTCGCGCTAAATTCGGGGTATCACAGAAGAGATAGCACACATACCAACACATATAGCTTTCTACATTGAAAACTTCCACCCCTCATTTTCGGAAAATGGGGGGTTTTGAAGAGACAAAAAGTAGCCTATGTCGCTCTCCATGCCCTAAACTATCTACATACATACATACATACATATTCTCACGCCTGTATTCCCAGGAGGGGTAGGCAGAGCACATGAATTCAAAAAAAAATCCAGTGCCACGTTCAGCAAATTCAGGGCAACCAGATGGTCAAACGTGATAAACTATCTCTACCTAAAAAATCACGTCAATCCATCTCTCCGTTTAGCCGTGAAAGACGGACAAACAAACAAACAAACAAACACACTTTCACATTTATATATTGGTACGGATACAATACAATACACCTTGGGTATTAACATACATACATACACCACGCCTGTATTTCCTAAAAGGAGTGTTGCAGTGTATACCGTTGCAGAGCCACTCTAGCAAAAATATTGTTCAAAAATATTTTAGGTTTAAATGAAAATGTACAGTCAGCTGCAAAGAAAAGTAACCCCTCCGCCCATGCAATGATTCATTACTAGGAGGTTACTTTTCTCTGCAGCTGTCCGTACAATAGTGGACAGGATGCTAGTCTGTATATACTAGATTCTAGTAACTAGAACATATTATACCTTATTATACCTAACATACTATACCATATTATACCATATTATACCTAAACCTAAACCTTAGTCGCCTCTTACGACACCCACGGACCAAATGCGAGGTATTTTTCTAAATCCATCCATTCAGCATGGGTGTTAAATCCTTTCTTACTAATATTATAAATTGGAAAGTGAGTTTGTTTGTTTGTTAGTTCCGCTTTCACGCCGTAACTACTAAACCGATTGCTTTGAAATTTTAGAGACGTAAAGTTAGAAGTCCGGATTAAATAATCCTATAAAAAAAAAGGTTTTTCCCGAGGGAAAACATTAATATAATTTGCTTGATGGATGGATTGGAGATAGCGCTGTGTGTCGTTTAACACAAGGTAAAATATTGCAAACGAATATAAACATGTAAATTTTTTGTGCTTTTTATACCGCAATATAACCGAATTCCACGCGGGCGAAGCCGCGGGCGGAAAGCTAGTTGGGTAATAAATAGGTACCTAGTGTGGAAAAAAATCAGTAACTACTTTAAAGTCTGTTTTACTTTTTTTTTATCAAAATAATTTAACGATCAAGGAAACCAAATGGCACATTTGAATAAAGCCTATGTTGGTTTTAGAGGTCTCGCCGTTAGTATTTATTTTAATATCCAACAAAGCTTTTTTTTCTATTTTAGTCAGTTTCGTTGGGCAAACGTAACTCGCAAACAAAGAACGTAAAGTAAACTGGCGAAGGTTAGTTTAGTAACACAATGGAACTGCCAACACATTTATAATAAAGTAGATGCAACGTGTGAATTTTTAAATTTTGCAGAATTCTGAGAATCAAAATTAATTTAAAATGTTTAGAAAGTTAACTAGGGCATCCTTCTGCATACTTACTAAATATAATACATAGTATATATAATATTATGATACATAGTGTCGTATGTTGTAGAAAAATGTCTTTCTTTAATTTAATTTAATGATTTAAAACAGTTCCTCAGCGTAGAGTTCATTAACTTAATGCTATCTTGTGTTAAACGGTTAAGGATTTTTCGTTATAATAAGGGCGTCACAAGGCTTAATATATTCTTAGTTTAAGGCTTAATATATTTTTAAACACCATTTACTTCAATTCATTGTAAATACGTAGATGATAAAAAATAAAAGCCGGGCAAGTGCAAGTTGGACTTACGGCCGTACCATTGACCACGTAAATAAGTGCCTACCTGTTATACTGTACTGAAACGCCCTTTATTGCTTAATTTATTTTGATTCTAGTATTATAGCGGTAGCAAAAAAACATTTCATGTGTTAATTGCAACAGTCTGTCTTAGTTCCTGAGATACAACTCAGTGACAAACAGACAGCGAAGTCTTAGATAGGGTCCCATTTTTATCCTTTGTGTACGAAATCCTAAAAACGACTGCGAAAATATTGTTAGGATAGTTTTAGGACTGCCAAAGTTTTCAATTAAAATACTTTCATGCCTGCCTGGGTTTCACAAGTCTCAGACTAAAATTGCTTTCATACACGATTTAGAACTTTAACAAAATCGTAAAACATTAAATTTATTCTTAGTTACAACTGTTTGGCGTTGATTGTTCTATTTTATTGCAAGCATTGTTTAAGGCCTATGTGTTTTCAGATAGGTAAGTAAAAAAATATATAATATATTTATCTGTGCAAAAATCATGTTAATAGTTAAAATGTCTTTCTATGTTTTTCTTTATAATTAACTCTTGGACGCGTTTGGAATTTCTTAAAAAAAAAGAATCATTTACACCATTTAACTAGTTTCAAATGAAGCGGCTTAAACCCTGTCCTGTGGGTGCTAGGTAACGCATAAACAATAAAACATCCTTTTACATACAGACACAAACATTCAAGATTCAAGAACAATCATTTTTATTCAGCATACACACATCAGTAGCCTTAGCACGGAAACTCGCTCTAGTCGCTTCGCGCGCGGGATAGTCTACCCGTCACTTTCTGACGTCTCTGGTTAGACAGTGACAAGTATAGTCTATGTCGCGCGTATCTCTACTCGCGCCCTACCGTGCTAAGGAGACTGGCCCAGAGAGTTCGAACCCGGGACCTCAAACCTCAAGCTTCCAAGACTAGGTACATACATAATATATTCACGCCTATGTTCCCAAATGGGGTAGGCAGAGCACACAAAACGTGAAATAGACAAAACCATGATTATGACTATTTCACGCTTCGCAGCCACTTTTAGCATCTTTTTAGGTTTGAAAACAGATGTAAGAGGTAGTAGACAGGTTTCTAGCATGTCGCCTAAAGAATACCTAAACCCGTCCTTAGTCGCCTCTTACGACATCCACGGAAGAGATGGAGAGGTGCTATTCTAGACCCGACACCACACGGGATACTTCGGGGGCTTCGAAGACTAACCTCTGGGCTATCCGGCCATCTGTAATACTAAGTACAAACTGATTGTAAGCAGGTATCTATATGTAGGTTAATGTTACTTATTCGAGTGTAAAACGTTTGACTTTTTATTTGGGCAGTGACGTAAAAAAATGACTAAAAATAAGTCTGTAAATAATTTTACAGGGAGTATCTATAGTTTGTTTTGTTGTATACCTCTTCCACCTGTTATTAAATCTAAAATTAAGCTAGGCTGCGAAGCGTGAAATAGTCATAATCATTTTTTGTCTATTTCATGTTTCGTATGCTCTGCCTACCTCGTTGGGGAAGATAGGCGTGATTGTATGTATCAAATTATATTACAGTATCTACCTAGCTTTGTTTCTCCAGTAAAGTATAATTAATTTCCTTGAATCTTACCGGAGGGCTTTTGTTGGTCTCTGTGAATTAAACCAATCAGAAATTAATACAGTATTGAATGAGTCCATTGTATTGATAAGGATGCACAATCGTAATAGAAGAAAAGTACTTGCGTAGTAAGCAAGGTACTTGTTTTCATAATAGGACTTGAATGTGTTGATAAAATAAGCTTCATACTGATGAATATCTTTGTAGCCATGTTTAGTAAAAATTTAGGCTTAAAGTTAAATGGATATCGTTTCAATAACCAATTTAGTAACTAACAAAATTCTAGTTTTGAAAAAACCCCAGAAATGACTTTCGGCTACAATATGTCAACTCATTATCCTTTTTCGGAACATTTTATAGAACTAATTTGTGGTCAATAGAATGAAAATACCGGCCGGCGCAGCGTGGGTAGGCCCCCGCAAGGTGGACCGATGACTTGGTACAAGTCGCGGGAAGCTGTTGGATGTGGACAGCGCAGGACCGGTCATTGTGGAGATCCTTGATTATATTTGTTCCTAAATTGTGAATTAAAACACAACTACTTTTTATTTGTGATTTAAAAGGGCTGCCACTTATGCAGGTAGTGTGTATTATATTCTTGTAAATAGCATTAATTTCCGTTTTCACTTGTAAATACTTTGTAAAACCTAATCCAAGTCTCGTCTAGTTCAACGTTCGCTGGCTTAGGCTTTCAAACGAGGCTTTTATGGGTATTACAATTGGTGGATTGTTATTTCCAGCCCTTCCTTTTCCGCTTCGATTCATTATGCCGTCCTCCTAGTGCCTCAGAACAGACCGGCGCTGAGAACTGAAGCCTGAGGGAGCTCCGAGGTGGCACGATATTCCTACCCAGTCAACCTTCCATCCCAAAGCCTAACCCGTCCTAAGGCCAGTTTTGTTTACATTTTTAATAGAGCAGTGCTGATTTTGATAACTTTTTGTATATGCACTTTTACATTGTATTATTATAGTCTTATAAAACCCACTTCCAGTTTTATTTTAATCCTGTCTACCACCTAGCCGGTGACACAAGAAAGGCGGCAAATATATCCAACGTTAGCTAACAGTGTATTTTCTTAACAAGACTATTATGTTAAAATAGCATTACATCATATTTTTACAAAGACGGGCCCTTGGGTAAAGTTCCCATCACGCAGACAGCATTCCCGCGATGAATGGCTATCACTAGCTTTTGAGCAAGGAAACTGCCTGCGTGAGTGTTTTCTCTTGTTAAATTTTCTTAATGTTACTCGACAACCATCGATAAACATTGGAATTTTGATAATAAACTAAAATTACAATTATTATAACATAATTTCATTTGTACTGTAACATCATCATCATAATCAGTCTATATACGTCCCACTGCAGGGTACAGGCCTCCTCTCAGTATGAGAGGGCTCGGGCGATAGTTCCCACGCGGGCCCAGTGCGGATTGGGAACTTCACACACAACGTTGAATTACTCCGTCACTGTAACATACTATTAGGAAAATATTGAAATTCCGGTGAATGCCGACGTTCCCAAAGATTGCGATTAACCGGTGTAGTTATTAGGTGTTCCTCCGTGGATGTCGTAAGAGGCGATTAAGGGCTATATTTCACCGGGACACCACGGCGGCGCAACCAGTCGTCGCTACCAACAAAATGTATACAACTCTATAGGCCAATAGGGAGTTACTCACCTGGTGTCCGTTAGGTTGCGCAACCATATCATACATTTTGTTGGTAGCGACGACTGGTTGCGCCGCCGTGGTGTCCCGGTGAAATATAGCCCTACGGTTTAGGTACACCTTGAGTGACAGGATACCAACCTGTCATTATTATACCTAAGCGCCTGCGAAACGTGAAATAGTGAAGGTGTCGGCTATGAAATGTTTCGTGTGCTCTGCCTACCCCATTTGGGACTACATGCGTGATAATGAAAATAATAGTGTGTGTGCTGATGATATCCGAGCGACGTTTCAATAGCAAAGAAAGTATGTATCGAAGTGCGTTCTTTCTTCCAAATATTAAAAATAAAGGTAAGTGAAGAGACCAAAGAGTAAAATCAAGAAATAAAACGTACGCAAAGAAAGTTATGCGATTGGGACTTATAAATTTATGCTACAGGATAAACAGCCGGTTATATAGCATGTTTTTTTACTTACTTTATTAACATAGACATAGGCTAAGGTATACTTTAGGCGACAGGCTAGCAACCTGTCTCTATTGTACCTGCCACCTCAAAACCTAAAAATATGCTAGAACTGGCCACAAAACGTGAAATAGTCATCGTTTTGTCTATGTAGCGTTTTGTGTGCTCTGCCTACCCCGTTTGGGAATGCAGGCGTGATTGTATATGTATGTATGTTTTTTTTCGAAACGTGATTAAAAATGCGCTACCTGATTTAACGCCTTCATCGTTCTCAATATAGCAACTCCGTAAGTAAGCCATATCGAGATTGAGATACGCGATCTGTTTACAAACATCGTGACGTAAATTTCAACTTCATGAAAGAGCAAGTCGTAACTTAGATCCGTTCCAATTTTAACTCTAAACTCGCGCACGTAAAGTTTAGGTTTGACATGATTTTTATTGCGAATGTTTCGTTTACTTGCCTTAGATGGAAAATCGTGTCTTGACAAAAGTAAGTTAAGAATTGATATCGATTACTCGGGCGTTACCCCTCAATAATCGGAACACACGAAGATTTTTGCTTGTTTGTTGATAGTTTCGAAATCGATGCTTTCTGGAGGAAATATTATTTTTCCAGTGTTTTTATTGATATTTGTATTCAAAAGACAAAATAACTTAAGTACACGTTTCCTAGCCCTATGCATATGTTTTTTAGGTAATAGATAAGAGGTTTAGTTGAGGCTGGTTGCTTGCATGTCACCTAAGGTGCAGCGCAGACGACAGAGTTTTGTGCGATCGAGTCTGCGCAGCAATAAATTGTCTGAATGGCGGGCTGACAGTTTCCACGAATCTCTGAATGGAAATTCCTGGAACCTGTCAGCGCGCCATTCAGACAATTTATTGCTCCACAGACTCGATCGCACAAAACACTGTCGTCTGCGCAGCGCCTAAAACATACTTCAAATTAACGCACACAATATCCAAGGAATACATGGAAAACTAAGCAACCACAGCGCATGCGCTGAAACTAGATCCGTTCTCAATGAAGACGCGCTGGCGGCATGCGCTGTAGTTGGTGGTTGCACGGGCATGCGTCAGAGGAAGATGCAAGGTGAACGCGAAAGCGCACTGGTGTGAAAGATTCTGAAATAACCATTAAATCCGACTTCCAAGATTATTTGTTTCTATATTCATAGCTTTGATTACTCGGTCGATTTTTAGACAAAATTTTAACTTTTTACCCTTTTATTTTAACCTAGAATAGTAAACTATGTATTTAGTATGTTAAACGTGACTCAAGTGAAGTAGACGTGGTCACAAAAAAGTTGCCGTGAGATTCTCTCATACGCGCCACCGCTCTGTTTATACGAACAGAGCCGGAGTCCGCAGTTGAGTTTGACAACAGCCGCTGCAACTCCTAAATGAAGAGCCAGTGACTAGCCCAAAACATGTTGAACTAGTTATTTGGAACACAGGTGTAACGTTTATACATATTATTATAATTATTATGAGTATTATGAATTATTAGTATTTTTTTTCCCTTTTTTTTACTTCTCCCGTGTTGTTTCGGGTTAGAATAGCAGCTCCTCATTTCTTCCCGTGGGTGTCGTAAGAGTCGACTTTGGGAAAGGGTTAGTGTATTGTGGGCGATTGGCTAGCAACCTGTCACTGCAATTATCACGTTTAACCATCTGGTTACCCTGTAATTGCTAAACGTGGCACTGGATTTTTGAATTCACGTACTCTGTCTACTTTCTTGGGAATACAGGCGTGAGAATATGTATGTATGTATGTTTTATATCCAAAATCACTGAACAAGTCGCCGTGTGCTGCGACTCTTAAACTACATTAATATTCGCGCCTTACAAACGCCGAAGGAAATAGAACGAGCGAAATACACATTTCATGACGAATAATGACGAGGACTGGATCGCAATTTGAATTTAATTGCAATTCATGAAACAGTTCCTCGCTCGAGAAAGCATGCTTTGATAGTTTGATACACGTTGTGGAAGCCCTGTTTTGATTTAGTTTTCAGTTTGTGTTCTTGTTGAATAGGGATGTCGACTGGGCTAAAATAGTATATTTCTAATTAGTCCGCTAGTTGGATTACGGAAAAAACATGCGACACGAGGTTTTTGGTTTATCAAATAACTAAACATCGACAAAGGTATACATCAAACATACGGAGTGGGGGCTTGTGACGCCTAGGTAAATATTGTATTGGGTCCTTACCTATGAAATTGATGATTTTTCTTTCGTGCTTCTAACTATCCTATCTTCTAACCATCGTAACTTCCATAACATAAAATATATAAAATATTACAAAAGATTTTGACTTCATCGTGCAAATTTCGACTGTCATAAATCCAAAGAATTGTATTAATAAACCCACAAAAAAAAGAATTTGAAAATCAAGTTTTTTATGCTTCCGGAATCTAAATATATAAAAGGAGAAACTGACTGACTGACTGACATATCAACGCACAGCCTAAACGGTTAAATGCAGGCACTTGAAATTTGGAAGGGACGTAGCTTAGGTACCGTAGAGGTGCACTAAGGAAGGAATTCCCGAAATTCCCACGGGAACGGGAATTAGCGGGAAAATCCTTTTGTACGCGGACGAAGTCGCGGGAATAGCTAGTTATGTATGTAATTGGTTGAAATATTTAATTAATCCATTTTTTTATTAAAATTGATTATCATAGTTAGTTTATAAGTGTCTTTATACACAGTCGTAAGTTTTATAACGCTATCATTGTTGATTGCTAAATAAGTGTAAAAACACTTAGTATGAAAAACGCAAATGTTGTGAAAATCTTC
This sequence comes from Adoxophyes honmai, assembly GCA_005406045.1. Classification (NCBI taxonomy): domain Eukaryota; kingdom Metazoa; phylum Arthropoda; class Insecta; order Lepidoptera; family Tortricidae; genus Adoxophyes; species Adoxophyes honmai. The sequence goes on from BHDV01020010.1 coordinate 85,719, forward strand.
ATACAAAACGCCAATTTCATAGGTAAGGACCTAATATTTACATACATAGGACGTATTTACAGACATAAAAACATACAATATGGCTATTTTCTCAAATGGCACACGAAACATGATAGACTTCTAGCATAATTTTAGGTTTAGAAGTAAAATACAATGGTGACAGGTTGCTATTCTATCGCCTAGTGCTAAATCAAACCTGATAATCGTATTTAGGCAGGATTATTACATTAATTTTAGTCGCTTCTCAATATATCAATGACATAAATGTTTTTTTGACACATGCAAATTGAGGGATAAATAGCTATCCTGCTTGATACATTATTTTCTAGAATAAATTTAGTAGCCTATACTTATTTTGAGTAAACACTTTTGGAAACTCAAGAAATTGAGTCCCTTTGGTAAAATAACCAAGGACAAAGCAGGGCAAAACAAAAATGTCTTAAATGCAATGAAAGAAAACAGGAAGCATTTTATTTCCTGCAGATGATTGAATGTTTTGACGAATTTTATCTAACGACTTGTACCTATTCTTCTTTTACATTATCGTTATGTTTAGATGTAAAATAAGTTTTCAAAAAGCACGTAAGTTTACACAATTTCATCATGACATGTATTTTAAAACGAAACTTTAAGATTGTTTTGTTATTAAAATACTACTATTATTTAGCATAGCGCGATAATCTTAAAATAAATAACACGTAGCATTCTTAAAATTAACAATAGTATTGTAAAATAATACAGACAATCTCTTACTTTTCGAATATACCATCGACTCCCGAGAGGCACGATTCTTATTGTATTTGTTCTGAATATTCCACAGTCGTAGGTATTTCTTATTTGTTGTCGTATCTTGCTATACCAATTTTTATTTCATACATGTATACATACATACAGACACGTCTGTGCTCCCAAATGGAGTAGTCACTGCAGACAAAACATGACAGACAAAAACCTTGACTATTTCACGCTTCTCAGCTACTTTTAGCATGATTTTAGGTTTAAAAACAGATGGAAGAGATTTAATAGTGTCAAGTTGTTAGCTTGTTACCTAAACCATACCTCTCAATCACCCCTTACGACACTCATGTTGGAAATGGAGAGGTGTTATCCTAAGCCCAACACCACACGGGCTTATCTATATATATAAAAGGAGAAACTGACTGACTGACTGACTGACTGACTGACTGACTGACTGACATATCAACGCACAGCCTAAACGGCTAAACGTAGGCACTTGAAATTTGAAAGGGACGTAGCTTGGGTACTGTAGAGGTGCACTAAGAAGGGAATTCCTGAAATTCCCACGGGAACGGGAATTAGTGGGAAAATCCCGTTGTATGAAAAATCTAAACCGCTTAAGTTAGACGCTTGAAATTTGGCATGCAGGTACCTTAGTATATTTAAAGCTTAGTTGCAACGGGATATTGCGAAATTTCCACGGGAACGGGAATTAGCGGGAAAATCCCGTTGTATGAAAAATCAAAAACCGCTTAAGTTAGACGCTTGAAATTTGGAATGCAGGTACCTTAGTAAACTTCTAGCTTAGTTGCAACAGGGTATTGCGAAATTCCCACGACAACGGGAATTAGCGGGAAAATCCCGTTGTTTGAAAAATCTAAACGGCTTAAGTTCGACGCTTGAAATATGACATGCAGGTACCTTAGTAAAGTTAAAGCTTAGTTGCAACAGCATATTGCGAAATTCCCACGGAAACGGGAATTAGCGGGAAAATCCCATTCTATGAAAAATCTAAACCGCTTAAGTTAGACGCTTGAAATTTGGCGTGCTGGTACCTTAGTAAACTTCTAGCTTAGTTGCAATAGCATATTGCGAAATTCCCACGGGAACGGGAATTAGCGGGAAAATCCCGTGGTCTGAAAAATCTAAACGGCTTAAGTTAGACGCTTGAAATTTGGCATGCAGGTACCTTAGTAAGGTTAAAGCTTAGTTGCAACAGCATAATTGCTAAATTCCCACGGGAACTGGAATTAGCGGGAAAATCCCGTTGTATGAAAAAACAAAAACCGTTTAAGTTAGACGCTTTAAATTTGGCATGCAGGTACCTTAGTAAACTTCAAGCTTAGTTGCAACAGGATATTGCGAAATTCCCACGGGAACGGGAATTAGCATGAAAATCCCGTTTTCTGACATACTTACACCCCTCAATTTAGAGAAGTGATGGATTATAAAATATCCGAGATCTCTTCTGTGTCATTCCGAACGTAATGCGAGCGAAGCCGCGGGCAAAAGCTAGTAATACATATTAACCTATCTATTAGTTTCTGTCACGTTTTGTGTGCTCTGCCTACCCCATTTGGGAACACAGTTGTAATTTTATGTTTAATATAAATGCATATTACATTATTAGCATTAAGTATAATATTATTACCATATCTATTATTATCTGTAACGGTAGAATCATGTAACTTGCAGCGTGCACTGCCTACTCCCAGCGTGATGTATGTATTTATGTCTGTATTAGTAAAGATTTACTGCTTTGGCAGTTATCTACCGTATGTATTACTTAGCACGCTCCAAAAACTTTTTTCCAAAAGAGAAAAGTTCCCAGGTTACCGACAATAGATGACATTTAATCCGTTTTATTCGTTTGAAACCCGAGCTTTGCAAGATTCGTTTGATAAAAGTTAAAATTAACCGCAAGGTC
>BHDV01020010.1:89620-109672 GCA_005406045.1 Adoxophyes honmai
TTGGGCGAACAAAGACTTGTGTTTTGTAACCATGAATATTTCCATGACTATTTGGCTACTTCTAGCACATTATTTTAGGTTTTGAGTTGGCATGTATAATAGTGACAGGTTGCTATACTGATTCCTCAACTTATTTCCTTAGTTGACTCTTACGACATCCACAGAAGAAAGGGAGAGGTGTTATTCTAAGTCCACTGTACTTGGAATATGTTTATATCGGTATGAAATTACTTGACAATACAAAATCTATAGTAGGTATAGGTATAGTTGTTATGCCTGTCTATGATACCCTGTCGACTGCGCAATGTCATTGGAGTTCATTACGGGGGTTAAGTACGTTTAATCACGCGATGATGTTCCCTGTACCTACTTGGCAACCGTAACTCATAATGTAAATTAAAATATTTTTCTTTCCAAACGTTCGTGAAAATGTCATCATTGCCTGTGCGATAACAAGCCGTGAAATACGATTCATACCTACTTATGTTACGCCTGTGTATCCCAAATGCGATAGGCAGGGCTTACTAAACGCTACAGTATTCAAAACCATGACCATTTCACGATTTGTATCCACTTATAGCATATTGTTTAGGTTTTAAGTTAAGAGGTCCAATTGCAACTGGATGTTAGCCTGTCACTTCAACCTACTTTTCTTTCTCACAAACTTATTACAATAGTGTTATTAAACGTTTCCCATTGTTTAAGCGGTATAAGGCAATTTTAGTTACATTGTCACTCAACAGATGGCGCTGTACGCCTTTCATACGTGGTAACGTTTGGCTACCTTGAAAAGCCTAAGAGTTTCTAATATTTTTGTTGTATCGAGACATTTATGAGATTTGGGAGTGTTCGAATAGATTCAGATCATTAAGTTAAGAGCTATCGAAGTAGAAACTGTATACCTACATTATAGAGATCAAGAATTAAATACTTGTTCAGTTAAACGGTGTTTTCTTTTCTTCTACAATCCGGGAGTGCAAGGTGCAGTTTCGTTTTCGTACACCCATGTCGATTCGGGCAATCTCTTCGCGGACTACACTGATACACACATGCACCACGCCTGCATTCCAAAAGAGCTCACAAAACTACACAATATTATAATTCCACGCTTCATAGCTACATTCATCATAATTAAACGGTTTTACTTAGCTTACCCTGTTGGTTTTAGTCCTTCTTTGGTCTTTGTTGGTTCAAATTTAGAAATTGAAATTTTACCCTCTTTCCGTCAACTGATTGATTTGAAATTCGGTATGCGCTTTTAGTTGTGGTGACAATACAACAATGTATATTCATTGTCATTGTAAATTCAAAATGGCCGCCGCTACAAAATGGCGGATGACCTAATTCTTATCAACCCCATCAATATGGGTATCAATTGAAAGGTCTTTGCAAGGAGAATACAGTGCACTATATAAATTAAAAAAAAAAACTAAAAACTCGAAAAAAAAAAGTAAAAAAAAACTTTTAAGTAAAACGGTTTTATATACATTGATTATACTAAAATAAAACCGTTTCACTTAAAAGTTTTTTTTTACTTTTTTTTTTTAGTTTAAAAACAGACGAAAGACATTTTGAACGTTACATGTTGCCCTATGTGTTAAGCCAGACACCGTGCAGACAAACAAGCAATAAAACATGTAAAAATGTATTCATACCACAGGGTTTGCAAGTAAATGCTTCATTTTCTTGCATGCTGTATAGCCAATTCGTCACGTTACAGTCACGATTCCCTCCAAATGTGCCATCGCATGCTTTTGCAACAAAGTAAACAGAAATTGTGAATGCATTGCAGTCTGCACGAACGCAGATATTGTATCTGTCTGTCGCACTGGTGATACCTACACAATCTGTCGATACTCGTAACCGATGGATAGTGATCGGACGAGCTTTGTTCAGATGTTTTTAGGGTTCCGTTCAAAAAGGGAGAAAATGGGACTCTATTACTGAGACTTCGCCGTCCGGCCGTCCGTCAATCTATCACCAGACAAATTGCGCTAGTTAGACTGTTGAAATTTTCACAGATTATTGCCGCTATGACAAAAATGATTAAAAATAAAAATTTTCGAGGGGCTCCCATACAACGATCGTGTTTTTTTGGTGTTTTTGGGTCGATATAAATGACGGTAATAGGTAGACTCTTGGTATTGTTGATTAGTATCTTCTAACTAAATGTTTAACAAATAATAGTTTTCCGTGTGGTGCCGGGTTAGAATAGCACCTCCCCCTTTCTTCCGTGGGTGTCGTAAGAGTCGACTCTGGGAAAGGGTCAGTGTATTGTGGGCGATGGGCTAGCAACATGTCACCGCAATATCACGTTTAAACATCTGGTTACCCTGAATTTGCTAAACGTGGCACTGGATTTTTGAATTCATGTGCTCTGCCTACCCCTCATGGGAATACAGGCGTGAGAATATGTATGTATGTATGTATAGTTTTAAACTTACTTAAAAGTAAATCATTTAATTAAAATAAAATGAGTATTTATCCCTTTATAAGGCATAAGCATCTGGATGTGATATAATAAAACTATATAATATATGTTTTCAGATTGGTTTTGTTAGTGTTTATCCGAAAACCAAAACAAAAAATAAAAAAAATAAAAAAAACATGGTGGTAAATAAATTCGCTCTGCCCGTGTGGCTCTACTCGGCCCAAGTAACATTGAGGTATTGGCCTTGGTGGGAGATCAATAGGTGAACATTGAGGCAGAAAAACGAGCGCTACTTGTTGGACTATTTATCTAAGATATTTAGAATTTTCATAGAGTCTGATAAATACTAGTTTCAGTACAGTAGTACTACCACAACTCGGCAATATCCATAGTCCACACGGGCAAAGGGAATATATTTCATACCACAAAAGAAGACCATAAAAAAAAAGTTCCAAATCCAACAGCAAAAATTTGACTGATTGTAAGTACATTACATATTACTAAATGAAAATAATAGCAAGTTTCCATTTGAAAGTCGCGTATTTTGGAGATGCATAAAGATTTGACAGCAGATACCGGAATTCACTAATTTTAAAGTTTGTAACCGTCACAGTTTAAAAAAAAGATGACAACCGTTCTCAAGTCCTAGATGTATTTTTTAATAGGACACCCACCTATATTGTTACAATCCGAAAAATCCGATCATTCGCTTTGTTGCCGAAAAAATAACGGAAACCTATGGTGGGAAAAATATTCCCGCTGCCTTATAAAGGGTTAAGGGGGGCTCCCATACAAAAAACGTTATTTTTTGCAGTTTATGTTACGGAACCCTTCGAAAGCGTGTCCCACTCGTTCGTACTTTGCCGGTTTTGATTTATTCTCAATATATTGTCCAGACAGGAGCTGTTCAGACTGGTTTGACTGCACTTTTTGTCACTTGAGAGGAAAAAACAGGATTTACACGAATAACTATTAGTTATTCATGTGACTGTTGTTTATTTTTCAGTTCTGTAGGGTACACGCAACATTTATGGTGAAGTACGTTACAAAACTGACAATTACTTAAAAGTTTTTTATTACTAATAATCGACCTTTCTGTATGATACATAATTCTTTAAAGGGTTACCGCAAAATATGTATGTATAGTAAAACATTATAATCATGTCTATGTTCCCAAATAAGGTAGACAAAGCACACGAAACGTTACATAGACAAAACCTGACTTTAGGTTTAAAAACAGCTGGAGGAATGATAGAGACAGATTACTAGCCTGTCGCCTAAAATATACCTTAACCTATACCTCAGTCGCCTCTACGTCCACGGAACAAATGAAGAGGTGTTATTCTAAACCCGACAAAACAATTAAGTTACAACTAAATTACGATACTAGCATACAATAGCACATTATACCACAAGTGCGGTAAATTTGTCATTACACTCCAGATCATAAGCACCTGTACTTCGCGCTCATTATACCCGTAATGGCAGAACTAGTTGTAAAGCAAGATAATGTGAAACTAATGGAGATAGTATCGGAAGGTCGCCGCCCGGCCCTGGGCTGCGATGGCTGCTGGTCACGCCTTGCTGGGACTTGTACCAATGTCATTTAACACAAAATATACATACACCATATTAAATAACAACACAACTGTACAGAAAAACAATAAAACTTATAAATACATACATACATATTCTCACGCCTGTATTCCCAAGAGGGGTAGGCATAGCACATGAATTCAAAAATCCAGTGCCACGTTTAGCAATTTCAGGGTAACCAGATAATTAAACGTGATATTGTAGTGACAGGTTGCTAGCCCATCGCCCACAATACACTAACCCTTTCCCAAAGTCGACTCTTACGACACCCACGGGAAGAAAGGGGAGGTGCTATTCTAACCCGGCACCACACGGGACTAAATACCTTACACTAAAAACAAACTTAACTAGAACTAAAATTAAATCTACAATTAAAGATAAATAAGACCATATTGAAATAATGGATCTACTCACGTTTTTATACCGAGCTCGACAAGTTTCGGGTCAATCCGTGACCCATCATCTGGAGCTACGCGCCACGGCACGCGCCGTAGTGCCGTAGTGCGCGTCTGTCCGCTGCCGTGGCGCGTAGCTCCAGATGATGGATCACGGATTGATCCGAAACATGTCGAGCTAAGCTCGTATAAACAACATGAGTAATTCCGTTATTTTTCACTACATTTCATAAAGTTCATTACATTTCATAAAGGTGAAATTATAGACTAGGTATACATTGTGACGTCCTGAAAGGGCACAGCAACGTATGAGCAAGATAATTCTACGGATTAGCCCGAAACATGTCGAGCTGAACTCGATTTAAAACGTGGATTTTCTTTTAAGATAAGCATTTTTTACTTATCATAGAAAACTATTCGTAACCAGTTACGTAGTTGTTGCAATATAGGTTCAAAAGTGATTTTGCTACGAAGTTCTTATTTTTCATTGGGATATATCAAATCGCAAAAATGTGGTCATCAACTAAAAGTAAAAAGTAATAATGATATTAGTAAAACATCGAACACTGGCCCATTTACCTTACACAAAGTACAAACAAACGAAAATAAACAGGACTTAAAAACTTATGAACTTCACATCGTTAGCCTTTCTGAAAGGCTACGCAAAAAGTCCGTATTCATCAAAATACCTCCGAATTCCTGTAAACAATGATCCGAAGGCAATCATTCGTTTTCCCTTTTGTTCTGATTTCGTTGGATTCAGAAGGGATTCGTCGATACTATGGTTTTTACCTGGTTTTTATCAAGTATGGCGTACGACTGTCCGAGTACCTACATGGAAGTTTTTTGTCTCCCCACACAAAACGCTACATAAAGAAACTCATGATTATTTGGCGTTTCGTAGCAATTTCTAGCATATTTTTAGGTATTGAATTCAGAAGTAACTAAGTATATTGACAGGTTACTAAACTTTTGCCTAAAATATACATACATACATACATACAGTCACGCCTCTCAGTCACAAGGGGTAGGCCACCACTTTGTTCCACTTGCTACGATCCTGACTTACTTCTTTTGCTTCATCCACATTCATTAGTATCTTCATACTTGCTTCGGGTAGGTACTCTTGACCTGACCTGTTTCTAAAACGTCCGCGATTTGGACACGGAACGTCCGTCTAGGTCTTCCCCTTCCAACACACTCATTCACACTTCCCTTACTAGGCAGGCCTTTTTAGGCAGGGCTAAAATATGCCTTGATATATCCATAGTCGCCTCGTATGACATGTACGGAAGAAATGGAGGGGTGTTACTCTAAACCCGACACGACACATGGGTAAAAAAAGTAACGAAATGTTTTTTTTAGGACAGTTATTTTTAACTATTAGTCATTGATTGTGCTCTAGATGAGCAGCAAAAACCTATTTTTTAGTTCAATGAAGTAGGTATTTGAAGACCTTAATGTTTCCAGTTGAGTAAAGATAAATTTGAGCGGGTCTCCCTCGAGATCCTTAACATTGTTTGTCCTAAAATCATTTACCCAAACTGTTTTGTCCTAATGGGCATTAGCCCTAACGATCAATTGGAATAACAATCATTTTACTTACTTCAAAAGCAGTTAGAAATCAAAAAGGTTAGGTTAGGTTTGTTTTATGACAATACATCAATTAATCATCATAATAATCGTTCCTGAAATAAAAATGAATTATGAGTGTGTGGCGTGTCCCAGATTAAGCAGATACAATAATATTTTATCTTCGTATAAATGCCATCTTTCGATGTTATACGATATTATGTCGGTGCCAACAGATATTTGACGGGAAAATATAAGTTATGTGTGCAGTGTGTGTTAGCACATTGAATTGAATAGGGAGCGAAATTGACAGTTATGCATTTAAATACACATACCAATCTTATCGTATCTGCTTAGTGACACGCTTTAGGACAAATGATCATTATGACATAAAACGTTAGGGAATATAAAAATAGGATAAAAAACGTTAGAAATCTTATAGATCCCTTTTTAGACCTAGTACAGGAATGAACAGGTATTTACAGGCACCCCTAAATTCCGTAACGAATTTCGGACGCTCGCCGTTTCAATTAATTTTAGAATTGACCCCCGGGGTCAGAGGGGGTTGTGCTTTTTACAGTTCCGTGGGGAAAAATACCCCCTGTAGTACTACAATTTAACTGGTAGTACAAAAACCCTCTGATAAATAAATACATACATCAATACATCAAGTAAGTACTACGTACGCAGAGCATACGAAACTCTATGGTATAATCATGCCTATTTCACGTTCAGCGGCTAATTACAGGCTTTTTTTAGGCCTCCTCTTAGTATGAGAGGGCTTGAGCTGTAGTTCCCGTGGCCCAATGCGGAATGGGAACTTTACATACAGATTTAGCTGATTTCTCCCTTGTCAGTGTGGTGTTGGGTTGAGAATAAAGTCGTTTTTCTGTATGAAATTTTTCGTGGATGTCACAAAAAGCGACTAGGGAAATAGGTTTAAGTATGCTTGTCACTAGCCCTGGCTAAGGTAAACGCAGGTATTAACGACCCATCGAAAATCTGCAGGTATTACCGACCTATTAATATTATTTGCAATTTCTCAGATTCTAAAACTGTTTTAGCTATGAGTAAGTAAGCACACACACGCGCTCGTTTGTTGCCCATCGTTTAATTATACTTTAATGTGCGTAACAATATGTAATAGAGATAAAATGTATCGGTTTCTGTGCGGACCTGCGTGGAAGCCGATGTTGCCATACTAGCCCTTGTTTCACTAGGTAAGAAAGTGACGATTCTGCGTAAGTAATTTTAAGCAAACCGATGAAGCCAAAGCATACAGGATTTCACTCAACTGACTCGTCAAAACTTGTTCTATTAATTTGCTATCACTGTTAAGTACAAAGAAGCCCTTTTATACTGGAAATCTGCAAATTAAAATAGGGCGGTAATAACTTCACGACTTTTTAAGTTGGATCCTATTAACGACCCATACGTCGGTGATGGCCTCAACATAACATTTTGATTTTCTTTCTTTTTTATGTTTTTATGAACTGATAGCAAAACTATGAATAAACCATTTGATTCACAAAGAACTAAGCTTTATGTAAATCTATTTACGATCCATGCAATGTTGTCTAGTTTTCTTATTTTTGCATTGTCAATGTTGTTAAAACTATAATATTATCCGAATATTGATGTTGTATTGCAATTTTTACAAATTATGATTTCTTTATCAAAGACTGACTTGATACACTTGTATTTTATTATACCAATAGATTGAAGTGTATTTTACAGTCGAGTTAATCAAAGAAGTTCATTCTAAGTTTTTTTTATGAATCGGTAATACATTTTACATCTATACTTACTAATTTTATTACCGAGCCATAATGGTCGGTTTTGGGTCGGTAATAGTGACAATGGGAAGCTTTTACCGATCGCACTTATTTTTTATTTCTAAACTAGTTGTTACCCGCGAGTCCATCTGTAATTGAGTAAAATTTTTTGATAGCTATGCTCGAACAGATAGCGAAGTAAAGCTGTAATTTTTTTTATACTGCATATCCTCAAAAGATCAGTGCAGGTATTAGGGTACTTTCAGGGTAACCAGATAGTTAAACGTGAGATTGTAGTGACAGGTTGCTAGCCCATCGCCCACAATACACTAACCCTTTCCCTGAGTCGCCTCTTACGACACCCACGGGAAGAAAGGGGGAAGTGCTATTCTAACCCGGCATCACACGGGAAAATAACAAATAAACTTATAGGTAATACAGTTTTTTTTTTAATTGTTCAACATACACCAAATCCATCTAATCAAAGCGAGACGTGTTAATATATTTTTATTATTTTTGGTTTTTAATAAGTTATTTTCAGTAATGTTTTTGTACCACTTCCTTACGATCGGTAATAGCTTCCTAAAAATCGTTAATAGCATCACGACCGTTATCATGGGTCGCTAATAGCAACAATCGACTTTGTCACTTCAAAAAATATTTTTACCATGATATTCTTGTAATTGGTAGTAATTCACTTACTAAATAAAATCTATAGACATATAATTAGCGTATAAAAATAATAAAAGAACTCTGAAGATAGCCAGTATACTTAAAATTCGCCATTGATTTCAAAATTGCCTTAACCCTTAAATTGACAACGTACCTCCTGTGATACGTTCATTTCAATTAAATCCTGTGGCTCGTATACGTATATTTCGTATTTTTTTTTATTACATTCGAATTATTAATTATATATGGAATGTTAAAAAAAATGTATGTTACCCGCAATACTAACTCATAAGCGCTAATTTGAAAAAGAGTTCGTAACGGAAACATTTGGCGCTGCCTCGGGTAAGTTATTTATGTTACTTTCGGGTATAAGTATGCAGATACTGTCTTTCAGGTGATTGGCGTTATTACGATTTATGAATGTCCTAGAATATCTACTAATGTACTTTGAAGCTTGTCTATAAGAAAGTTTATGAAAGGAAACATTTGTATGTACCTCGGGTGTCCCGTTGCCCATTCCTTACAAATTTACCTACGGGTCACACGAGTCCCATTGCCAATAAAATTGCTTAGAAATATTTGTAACAAAAAAAAATTGTAAATTGGACACTTTCCTGAAGGGTTACATCGCTGATTTTATGAAGAGAGCAAAACTTTTGCGTATTGAATTAAATGCAAAATGCCTTTTTGATTTGTAATTGGGGATATGAAGAAAAAACAAAAGCACTAATATCTGACGCGTTCGGAATCACGATCGCTTTCAATTTGACAGTAGGTGACCAATTTACTTTAAAATCTTAACAAATGGTGTCACGTACCATCATGACAGTTGAAACCAATACCCTGGACTTTTTGAAGCCAATTGAACGAGTTAATCACCAAATATTGGTTCTGCGCGCAAGTGGAAATAATTTTGCTGCGCGAAAGCATTTTATCGAGATACTCGAGATCACGAGCGTTTTCCACCATCAAGTCCGTGCCAAAACTGAGTACGTTAGGCAATAGTCCTGCTGTTTCCGTTTATTCCAGGAAAAAGTTACGTTTTTGCTAAATAATCAATATTTTTTTGTATTTTGTGTTTTACGGAGTTCTTGACAATGTGACGCCCGTGGTACGTATGTACTTTTTACTGGACTTGGCAATGTGCCACGTGAGTCACATAGGTTTTCCGGAAAACTGCTATTATTAGATTTTTTTTAATATTTTTCTGAGGCTTTTTAAACTATATTTAGTCATATTAATTGAATATTTCAAGATTTCCCAACATTTTGGTATCTTGCCAATTTAAGGGTTAAGGGGGTCGTTAATACCTGCGTTTACCTTAGTGGCTACGAATTGTAAAATAGTCATAGTTTTGTCTATGCAGTAGTGTTTCGTTTTCGTGTACCTACCACTTTTGAAAAATGTTGTACGTATGTTTTGTCGTCTAAATTATTCGTCACTTCGAAAGGGAACATTTCCACTCTAGGGAGAAAAAGCTGTTTCTACTCGATTCTAAAGACAAAGAATGCCCTTTCGAACTAATAAGGTGAGAAATATAGGTACACACGCCTCTTTCCTACGAGTAGGCAGATACCACTTTGTTCCACTTGCTACAATCCTGAAATACCTCTTATGCTTCATTCACATTTATTAACCTCTTCATATATGCTCAATGCTCATCGGTTTCGGATACTCTTGACCTGACCTTTTTCTAAAACGTCCCTAAATGTACCTAATGAAGTAAATATTGCCGTCAAAATTACTCTTTCCGTCAAATGACGAAAGCTAAACTCCTCTTTAACATTTCGTTCCGCTAACTTGACGTTTTTATTGACTTTCCCTAAAGACAACTTCGTTGTCTTTTTAAAGAGTTGTAAATCGTTTCGCTTTGAATTAAGTTGGCCCAATGGCGTTGGATTTAGAGCTGTAACAATTTATCTCAATTGAAAATCAGTTTGTTTAAAATGGCTTCAGCTTGAGAAGTTAAAAATCGGCCAAGTGCGAGTCGGACTCGAGCACGAGTTCCGTACCATTGACTAGGTAATTGAAAGGGAATTCCCACCAAAAATATAAATGTAAAAGAGAGCCAAGATCAATTCAAAAATTATGCTTGACTCTAGGCTTCGCCGCAAAAAGAATGGAGATCTAAATCAGTGACAAACTGTATACAAAATACAGATATGAGTTATAGGAACAAAATAACATCATGAACAAGTCATCATCATCATCATCATCAGCCTATTTATATGCTATACAATTTTATTTATGTGCGATATCGAATTTGATATTTATCACGAGCTATTCGGTGAAGGAAAACATCGTTAGGAAACCTACACACAGCGATGAAGTAATTCAACGTTGTGTGTTAAGTTCCCAATCCGCACTGGGCCCGCGTGGGAACTATAGCCCAAGCCCTCTCATACTGAGAGGAGGCCTGTGCCCTGCAGTGGGACGTATATAGGCTGATGATGATTAAACTCTATTTCTTTGCTTATGAAAACGTTCTGCGGTGGGTCCGTTTTGTGGTGATGGTAAGTTCGCGTATCGGTATTCCCAGATAAAAGCGATGCGCAAACATACCACCATTTAAACATCTTGCCAAGTTTATTGCCGATCACTATAGCGACATTTTGTATGGATAACTTTTATAAGGTGACTGAACCCGAAAGATAATTTCAATGCCTCTGTTTTAAAGGCATAAGCCTTTTATATCACCTTTAGGCCAAACGGGAAGCGTTTACAAACTCGGCCGCCATTTAAAGTATTACACGGAGGTAGAATTCAAAGCTTCCCCCATTTAGATGAATACTGAATACTTAAACCCTGAAAATACAGAACAATGCGAAGTTCCCAAACTTCCATTTTATAACTTTCTACTTGGACGCCTTGAGCTGTTACTTAGAAATAAGAATGTAAGTATTTTAAGTGTACCATCGCGAACAGGGATTGTTGAGCCACTTACCAATGTTTGTAACTTGGTCGTGTAGTACTAATCCAATAGCTGACATCTATACTACAAAACCTAATTACCTAGATTCCAATACACGTCCAAAAAACTGCCAAAGATGGCGGAATGTCACAGTGCATTGACGTTTGTGACAATGTGACGTTTCAGAGAAAACCAACCTTTGGTACAATTATTATGTTAAAATTAAAATTTTAATTATTTCCAAATATAATAAAGGTCATCCCAATTTTGACAAATGTTTTCTATGCATTAATCGCCTAATAGCATTGAATTGTCAGACAAAGCCTAAGATATCATATCATATCCGATAAATAAAGTATTCTCTATGTTAATGTGTTGCGCGTGAATTTTTTTCAGCTAACTGGGAGTCCCACAGCTGGGCACATGCCTCCTATCAAGCATGAGAGAGACTGAGTTATAATCCTTATGCTGGCCCAGTGCAGGTTAGGAATTTCACATTCATACATGTTTTCCTTCGACGAAAAGCTAGTTGAGAATATCAATTGACATTTCGTAGGTACATAAACCTCAAAAAAGTCACTGGTATGAGCCAGGATTTGAACCAGAGCGGAGACCTTTGCTTTGCAAATCCAAAGTCCAAACTACTAGGCCACAACGGACGGGCGGACGACAGGGAGATCTGTATTATTAATTAACAAAAAGATAACCATTTTAATAACCTTTGAAGACGTAAGTACGTAAAAATATAATTGTTTCTTTTTTCTTAAAAATGTAATCGCACATTATTTGTTATGAGAGTATTAATTGATACCAAATGTTGTCAAACCCTGAGTTATTGCCACTGTAATATAGACTTTTTTGCAATAAAACGATTTAATTAAATATCTTTTTTTTGCGACGAGTATTTAAATAAGATTATTTATTCAAGAAGGAAAATTAAGTGTTGTCTTTAATATTATAAATAAAATAAACAGCTATCTATAATATTTACAGAAGTGAAAATTTACCGATCACCAAATATGTCATTTTAATGGCAGCACTTTTTTGAAGTGTATTGGAATCTAATTAGGTTTTGCAGTATAGTTGGTCACATTGATCATTGATTACACGTCTAAATTGCGAACATTGGCAAGTGGCTCAACAATCCCGGTTCGTGACTGTACCGTCATGGTTAGATATAATCATTCCATTTTTAAGGATGAACGATGTTCATTTGAACCTCATGGCACAGCAATGACGATGGCTGCATTTCTACGCCTTCACTTAGGTACATTTCCGGATTTTTTTAGTGTAATTTGTTGCAATAACTGATCGAACAATTTTCTTGATTAAAATTGATTCTCATAGTCAGCCGGCTCCCGGGTTCTTCAAAACATTCCCGAGATACCGAGAACCCGGTAGACGGGTTCATTTTGTACTAGCTATGGACTACTCGGTTCCGCGCAGATGTTTTGACTTTAGGCTTGGTCGTGAATGTGTTAAGTGTCTTTAAACACGGAAATAAGTTTTATAAAGCATTTTTGGTTTCTTAATACGTAAAAAAATTGAATACTCTTTATGGAAATGTTCGTTCAAAACGCCAATTTCATAGACCTAATTACTATAGAACATACAATTTTTGTTAATTAATTAAGTTGTTAGCTTCTAATTGCAAATGTGTACCTGAACCAAACATTTAAATATCAAGGCAGTATCGTAGACAGACAGGCTGAGTCAACGTGCTTTATTGTCCCAGCAAATTAAATGATAACATGCCTGTGGATCGATTATGCCAAGGACATGTACAGAGCTAGGCGTAAAGTTGTCCGTTACTGTTCTAGTAAATAGTGTTTTAATGAAACTGTATCAGTTACAATGTCAGTTATTTTTGTTATATGTGCAACAAAAGAGTCGTTAAATTATTCAACGTTTACCAGCGAATTTGCGTGCAAGTCCTAGACACAGATGGGTAAGGTTCAAAAAAATTGTACATAGTTAAGGGCTTTAATAAAAACAAAAGTTAATTGATTCTTTTGTGTTACGACAATTACCCATACATTTTGTATAGGTAATTTTCGTTACACAAAAGACGCGATCGTGATTTTGTTTTTATTAACCCTTAATTTATGTACAATTTTTTTGAACCTTACCCAGATATGTTATGAGAAAAAACAACGAATTTTCTCGATGCTTTTTTTCGTAACCTCTTACCTACCTATACCTTATCGGTTTAGGTAGTTAAAACAATGTAAACAATCTTGACGTGTCTTTTTATTTAAACGTACACTTTATAAATCGAAATCTTTACATTTTACAATTTAGGTATGAAAAAATCATTTACTTTCATAATTGAATTGTATAGTGTAACGATTTTTATTTTTAGACTGTGCATTTCAACAAAAAGACATGTCAAGATTGTTTATATTGTTTTAACTACCTAAACCGATAAGGTATAGTCAACTACATAGACAAAATCTTGACTATTTCACGTTTCAGGACCAATTCTGGTTTTAAGTTGAGGTTGCTAGCCTGTCGCCTACAATAAATAACAACTTATTTCCTAAGTCGCCTCTTACAACATCCACGGAAGAAATTGATTCTAAACCCAACACCACACGGTCTATTACATAATGATTATAAAATGGTCACTATTTAATTGAAGACGACAGAAAGTGACAGTTTTCGAAACTACATACATACAATCGCGCCTGTGTACCCAAATATGGTAGGCAGAGCACACGAAACGTGTCATAGACAAAACCATGATTATGACTATTCGCAGCCACTTCTAGCATACTTTTAGATTTGCAAAGATGGAAGATGAAGAATAGTGACAGGTTGCTAGCCTGTCGCCTAAAACATACCTAAACCTAGTCGTCTCTTACGACATCCACGGTAGAAAAGGAGAGGTGGTATTCTATCAAGACACCACACGGCAAACTAAGTTTAAAATTTCATCGCATCGTTTCGGCGTTATAATGATGGCTAATCCCAAATTGGAATCCTAATAATGCACATTAAAAACCACTCGCAATCCCAAATTCACAATGCTCTAACAACACAAACCGCTATCTATCTTTTTGCATTCTTTCGTTCCCACTTTTTTCCCTAGGACAGCAAAGTGAAACGGAACGCGTAAACAATCTACTATTTAACACACCCGCTCAAGTTTGCCGTTCCCTTACTAAGGGTCGTTTTCCCTGAATTATGTCCTCGAGGGGCCCACAAGGCCGAAACATAAATCCCCAGTAATATATACTGGATACATTAATCAAATGATCAACTTTCGACTTAATTAATTCGAAAGAAAAGACGGTGTCCGCAGTTTTAATTACGAAAAGTTGAAGATTCAATTTTGCGGGTACGCGGGCATCCCGTTAGACACGTTCCGGGATTATACTGAGGAGTCTTTATTTAAAATGGTTTAGCGGGATTTGAAATTATTGTAATTATTCCCTGTGTGGTGTCGGGATAGAATAGCGCCACTCCACTTCTTCCGTGGATGTCGTGAGAGGTGACCAAAGAAAATAAGTTTATCCAACTGTTGTTCCACCTGCTATCAAATCTGAAATTATGCCAGAAGTGGCTGGGAGGCGTGAAATGGTTAGGATCATGGTATTGTCTATGTCACGTTTCGTATGCTCTGTCTACCCCGGTTATGAACATAGGCGTGATTGTGTGCGAGTAGGTGGAAACAAGATTGTGTAGAAACCATGACTGTGAAGGGTAACGAATGTGCTGAAAGTCGGTTGTGTATTATCAATTTTGTGCGAAATCGCGAGTAGGCAGAAACAAGATTGTGTAGAAACCATGACTGTGAATAGTAACGCATGTGAAGAAAGACGACTATGTGGTATCAATATTGTGTGGAATCGCGAATAGGCAAAAACAATAATGGCATGACGTCGGAATAATCTATGGCATGGATGTTGTTGAAATTATTTAAGCAACTACGATTCATAGTCAGAAGGTTCTTTAGGTGTACTCGATTCAAGATAGATGGAGATAAACGCCCAGGTGCTAAACTTAGTTGAATATATTTTAATTGCGTCGAAATTGTTGATTGCCATACCCCTTTGGGTAGACCAATTTATTGGCCGACTGTATACTTATATATATCACCGGAAAACAACAAAATCCGTAAGTTTGTAAATTTAAGAATTTTTTCTAGGAAATTTGTAAACTTCCGTAAGATTCTAAACCGGAGACAAATTTTATTATTTCACGGTCGAATTTTCGTAAAATAATCAATTTAGGTTAGGTTAGATTAGATTGTGTCAGTTTAGGTCAGATTATGTTAGATTAGGTTAGGTTAGAATTTTTTTTGCGAAAATGTGGACGTAAAACATTTTTTTGTCTCTCGTTTGGAATCTTACGAAAGTTTACGTATCTTACGGATTGTGTTATTTTCCGAAGACTACGCTTCATTGACTTCAGTACTTACTTTTTCGTGGTAGGTAATGGTAATTGGTAAGCCATCATACAACTTCGAAAGCGAGCGTAAACTCGCGGTATCGATTCTCGAGATCAATATACGGTGCATTTGTAATATGAACCTAATCCCGTCAGCATAAGGTTCGGCGGTAATAGGCCGTTGCAAGCCCGAGTACATAATTTGCTAGTTCATTGTGTAACATAATTCACTACTGGCCTTGGATGATGGTCGATGGGAAGGTACGGTGTGTATACTATGTACAGGGTTCCGTATGCTTAAAGGAATAAAGGATAAAACGGATCTGCTTACATTTTTTTATCGAGATTAGCTCAACATATTCGGGCCAAATCGTGACCCTTCATCTAGAGCTACGCGCCGTGGCAGCGGATAGACGCGCAATCGTTTCTATGTCTGTTTACTTTACAATCTATAGTGTGTATCTTGTCCTTCGCTGGTAACGCCAGAAAGGCTTCTTTGAAAAAAATAACCCATACATACAAACGTACAATCACCCCATGTACCTATATTCCTCCGAACTCACTGTACATCTTTTTACTTAAAGTACGTCATTACCCACAGATCACGTACAGAAAATGGTACTGTATTTGTGAATTTTATTCTCGCTAACACAGACTTGTATCGAAATAGATACCGCGAGTTCCTGCATTTGTATGAAAACCAAGCGTGCCACTTTTTCTCTACCTACTGTAACGTCACATGAGCTCTTTAGTGGTGGGAATTGACAGTCCGAGTGAAACCGATTCAAAGGTGACGCCGCCTTATTCAAGTTGTCTTTATCTCTAGGCAGTTAAACCTAATCTAAGTAGAACAAAACTAAATGAAATCGCGTCAAAAGGAAGAGCATTGCTCTCCCTTTTGGCTTTCTTTTGGTACACGAAGTACAGTCACGAACCGGGATTGTTGAGCCACTTGCCACTGTTCGCAATTTAGACGTGTAATTAATGACCGATGTGACCGACTAGATGTTAGCTATTTGATTGGTATTACACGACCAAATTACAAACATAGGTAAGCGGCTCATCAATCCCGGTTCGAGATGGCGATCAACTTGAGTCATCTATTTAAATAATAAATAATAAAAAATATCACTGGACAATTTTTACACCAATCACCTAGTCCCAAAGTTGGCAATTTAATGCCTGTGTTATGGGTACTAGACAACGGATAAACTTACTTATTTATAGATAAACATCCAAGACTCGAAAGCAAATATTCGTATTCATCAAACATCTGCCCCGACCGGGGATCGAACCCGGGGCCTTAAGCTTCACAGTCAGGTTCTCTAACCGCTGGGCTATCCGACCGTCACGTCTTGACTATGACTTGAGTCATCTATTTCGATATAAGTCTGTGGTCGATAAGAAAGAAGGCGTTTGCAACCCGATGCGAAGGCTTTCAGGCCACTCAGGGGTTGTAATTCGAGATTCTGCCACCTGAGGAAGTTGATAGCAGTTCAAAGATCTTCGTTCGTTGACTCCATCGATTCGCTGAAATGTAGGTTACCAATGTTATATCTACTAGGTTTTAAGTAACACTAGGTTTTTAAAGCACAAATTTTTAATTTATAAGTTAATCCAAAGCGTGAGTGCAAAAATAGTGAGTCTGTTTGTATGGCGAATCCCTACTAATATTATAAATGCGAAAGTAACTCTGTCTGTCTGTCTGTCTGTTACGCTTTCCCGCTTAAACCTCTCAACCGATTTTGATAAAATTTGGCACAGACGATCGTTTGAACCTGAGAAAGAACATAGGCGAAGGCTAGACGTTCAATAAATATTGAGATCCTTCAATATGAGAATACTGATTGATCACAATCTGTTCATGAATTCAGTGTATTTTCCATCCATATAGCAAGACTAGACGATCAATATATATCAAAATATGAGATAAATATTGAAAGATGACAATATTTATTGAACGTCTAGCCTTCGCCTTATAAGGCTACCTTTTATTGCGAAAAAAAGGTAATGCCCAAAATAACTATTCCACGCGGACAAAGTCGCGGGCACAGCTAGTATTACAATAAACAGTGCTATTGCAATAACCATTTTCAGTTTTACCTTCGGATTGGACTAAGTACTTAAATAAATTAAGGTATGCTTTCTACATTTTACCTACCTGATACCTTAAAACTTTAAAAGTATTATGCTGAATTATACATTAAACTACCGTGAGACTCACTCATGTTGAAAAATTATCGGATAACTCACGTTTAAAAATCAAGTTTAGCTCGACATGTTTCGGACTGATTCGTAGCCCTTCATCTAGGAGCCGCGGCAGCTGCTGCAGCCAAACGCGAACTGCGCGCCTCGGCTCTCTTCGCGCGACTAGTCACAACACATAACACGTGACATGTCGAGCTAAACTCGATTTTTAAACGTGAGTTATCCGATAATTTTTCAACATTATTATGCTGAAAGTGGCTACAACGTGAAATAGTTATCGTTATCCCATTTGGGAATACAGGCGTGATTGTATGTATGTATGAATAGAGATAAACAATGATAATACCGCCGCGATTATCGTTCGCAGAGATGATCTCTAAACCTCGCGTGTCTCGGACCACGTCTGTGGTCCACTATCATCAATAAATAAAACATTCTTGACCTGTCATCAAGGGGCCAGTTATTCAATCGTCACTCAATGTTATCATAACAACGTGACTAGCGACGCAATTGGCGCGTAAGGACTATTGCACCACCACTATCTTAATAGTCATTTATCTACACCCATATCATAATGTTCCTATTACATGTGCAGAGACAATAAGAAAATGTCCTACATTATGAAACCAGTGTCCTGTGGTGCGTTATAATGCTTACTTTATAAAATAGAAAGAAAGAAAGAAAGAAAGAAAAAACCCTTTATTGCCATGAGTAAAGATAAAAAAAATAAAAGGATTAAAAAAAATACAAAAAAAAAACATAAAACATAGGTGTACACCATGACATTGGGCACCGAACTCAGCAAATACTGGTTTTGAATGCCAGCGCTGGTTTTCAGCCCGGTCCCTTTGACAGAGGTAGCTGTAACTCTAAGGCGATATACAATGAATTAAGATATAAACTAAAAATATTACTACTAATAATAGAATAGTACTAGTAATATTGTGACTAGCGGCGCAATTGGCGCGTAAGGACTCTTGCACCATTAGTTCATATTTATTTAACTACATACATACATACAATCACGCCTGTGTTCCCAAATGGGACGAAGAGCACACGAAACCTGACAGAAAAAACCATGATAATGACATTTAAAATGCAGAATTTATTGTTTTTAAAAATAAAGGAAAGTCTCTCTTTCACAAAATGTGCTATTTACAATATTTAAGGTAGTTGCCATCCATGTGGCATTCGATTTTTCCACCCGGTATAACATCACGCTGCAACCAATAGGAGCGAAGATACACAGTAAAATTTGGGGAAAACGGGGAAATATGCCCAAAGTCACTATTCCACGCGGACGGAGTCGCGGGCACAGCTAGTAATAGTTAAAATTAAGGGGGGCTCCCATAGAAAAAAAGGGTTTCTTTGGCTGTTTTTGGTACAAAACCCTTCATGCGCGAGTCCAACTCGCACTTGGCTGGTTTTTAGTGTTTAAGCCATACTTGCATAATAGCCTAGTCCATTTAGATGTAAAACGAAAAACAGATATTTTTTTGACAATACATATGGAAAAGAAAACAGAAGAATATAATATATTTTTCCACTGCTGCAGTAAAATTATAGTGATAGGAATAAAGATACATTGTCAACAAATTCTGTTATTGTATGCGAGGTTGTTTGACGAAAGTGCTTGTGATGGATGAGTTTCACAAAACTTGTTTTACTATTTGTGTACTTGAATACATGTAAGGTAAAAGTCCGGATACTTGACACTTTCACGTAAAATATCTACGCAGAACCAATAAGTATTTTTGAGCATGAAACTTCTACAGTTGTGAAGCGATATAGTTTTATTTAGTCATAAAAAAACGCCCCAAAATTTGTAGTATTGTTGACCAAAACGGGCTGCTTGAGTATAATTATTATATCAGGTGATTTAGCTTGCAAGTGCTTTTTTATAACGATACACAATAACAATGCACCAGTGTAAAATATTAAGAGGAAATATGCCGGTCGAGGGAATTGAAAAATAGGTATTTGCTAAATCTATTGCTGTCGCGCCGTGACCTGTGCAGACGACGTCGAGTGCGATAAGAACAACTACAGCTCGGACCGAAAATACCTATGAAAATTTTTCAAAAACAACGTTTCGTAGTC
>BHDV01020010.1:136590-160921 GCA_005406045.1 Adoxophyes honmai
ACGGACGGACGGACAGACGGACAACAAAGTGATCCTATAAGGGTTCCGTTTTTTCCTTTTGAGGTACGGAACCCTAAAAAGGTCTGTATAACGTTTCGGACGCTCTGCCTACCGTCTATTTGCCTCAGTCTATAAGAAAGTTTCAGTTTACTAAATACAACAGCCCATTTCTTCGCCCAACCAAAACCCAGCCACACTCCTTATTACGTGTAACTCTGTATTTTTTCCCTGAAAGTCCATTGTCGATTTCATCCCGGTTAAGCCTGTTTTCTCATCGTCTTTATTAGCTGTTATCCCGCTATCCCGTGGGATTCAAAGGCTACACTAAGCTAGTACAAGGCTGTAAGGGCTTCATCTTTTGGTGTAACTGCTATGAAGTAATCCAGTGAGTTCTTGACCTTAGCATTGTTATTTGGTTACATGCACAGACTTATATCGAAAAAGATGACTCAAATGTATATACATCGCGAGCCAAAAGGGAGAGCAATGCTCTTCCTTCGACGCGATTTCATTTAGTCTTGTACTACTCAGATTAGGTTTAACTTCCTAGAGACAGGACGACTTGAAAAAGGCGTCACTTTTGAATCGGTTTCACTTGGACTGTCAACTCCCATCCCTAAAGCGTTCATGTGATGTTACAGTAGGTCGAGAAAAAGTGGTACGCTTGGTTTTCGTACAAATGCAGGAACTCGCGGTATCTATTTCGATGTAAGTATGCGGTTATATATGCCTTAATCTTAATCTTAACCCTGTGTGGCATCTTCCTCGGATATCGTAAGAGACGACTAAGGAAAATAGTTAGCAACCTCACTTAAACAACACTACACAATAATTTATTTAACTTGGACCCTAAAATATGGTTAAAATGGTTGCGAAGAATGAAAAAGTCATGGTTTTATCTGTTTAGCGTTTTGTGTGCTCTGCCAACCCCATTTGAGTATTACATCATTATAGATGGGTGCAGTGGTAGGGAAAGACCTCGACGGACGTTACGTGACCAAATCGCGGACGTTTTAGAAACAGGTCAGGTCAAGAGTACCCGAAATTGACGTGTATGAGGAGATTAATGATTGCAGATGAAGCAAAAGAGGTATGTCAGAATCGTAGCGACTGGAACAAAGTATGCTCTGCCTACCCCTGTGGGAAAGAGGCGTGACGTTATGTATGTATGTATGTATGTATCATTATAGATCAATGCCTTTCTCGTCATACTGAACGAAGCTGGATGTTTGTCAACGCCTTCCCACGACGCTCGACTTCTTGTAAATGTCTGGCTCGCCCACCAACGCCATAGTGAATAATGCTCGACGTCTGGTCAACAACACCTTGCTCGCCATACTGAACGACGCTCGACGTCTTGTCAATGTCTTGCTCGCCAATCAACGCCATAGTGAATAATGCTCGACGTCTGGTCAACACCTTGCTCGCCATACTGAACGACGCTCGACGTCTTGCCAACGCTTTGCTCGCCATACTGAACGACACTCGACGTCTTGTCAACGCTTTGTTCGCCATACTGAACGACGCTCGACGTCTTGTCAACGCCTTGCGCGCCATACTGAACGACGCTCGACGTCTTGCCAACGCTTTGCTCGCCATACTGAACGACGCTCGACGTTTATCAACGCCTTGCTCGCCATACTGAACGACGCTCGACGTCTTGTCAACGCCTTGCGCGCCATACTGAACGACGCTCGACGTCTTGCCAACGCTTTGCTCGCCATACTGAACGACGCTCGACGTCTTGCCAACGCTTTGCGCGCCATACTGAACGACGCTCGACGTCTCGTCAACGCTTTGTTCGCCATACTGAACGACGCTCGACGTCTTGCCAACGCTTTGTTCGCCATACTGAACGACGCTCGACGTCTTGTCAACGCCTTGCTTGCCATACTGAACGACGCTCGACGTCTTGCCAACGCTTTGCTCGCCATACTGAACGACGCTCGACGTCTTGCCAACGCTTTGCTCGCCATACTGAACGACGCTCGACGTTTGCCAACGCTTTGCTCGCCATACTGAACGACGCTCGACGTTTGTCAACGCCTTGCTCGCCATACTGAACGACGCTCGACGTCTTGCCAACGCTTTGCTCTCCATACTGAACGACGCTCGACGTTTGTCAACGCTTTGCTCGCCATACTGAACGACGCTCGACGTCTTGCCAACGCTTTGCTCGCCATACTAAACGACGCTCGACGTCTTGTCAACGCTTTGTTCGCCATACTGAACGACGCTCGACGTTTGTCAACGCCTTGCTCGTCATACTGAACGACGTTTGACGTTTGGCCAACATCTGCATGATGCATTAAGAAGTTAAATTACTATTGATATAGAGCGGCTAGCCTATGCTATCCTATGATCGGACAGTATTTGACGGTCGGATAGCCCAGCGGTTAGAGAACCTGAATGTGAAGCTTAAGGTCCCGAGTTCGATCCCCGGTCGGGGCAGGTGTATGTATGATGAATACGAATGTTTGCTCTTGAGTCTTGGATGTTTATCTATATAAATAAGTAAGTTTATCCGTTGTCCAGTACCCATAACACGGGCATTAAATTGCCTATTTTGGGACTAGATGAATGGTGTGTGGTATATTGTCCAATGATATTTATTTATTCTTATTAATCCTTACAGATTTAAATGATGTTCATGAAGGCACAGTTTTAATGTCTATTTGCATTACTAAGCTGAGCAGATGAGATTGTGATAGCATGTCATGTATGACGTCAACGCTATGTAAACTAACAATGGTTAAAAACATGTTTTATGCCTAGTCATATTTTATTTTACATGAAAACATCCGAACACCACGCTTGTGTTCCCAAATGGGGCAGGCAGAGCTCACAAAATGTTACATAGTCAAAACCATAACTATTTTACATCCTGTGGCCACTTTTAGTATATTTTTAGGTTTTAAATTATACAAAAATGTATCATAGTGACAGGTTGTTAGCCTAACGCCTAAAACATACCACATAAATAAATACATACATAACGCCCCTATTCCCAAATTGGGTAGGCAGAGCATACGAAACGTTATATAGTCAAAACAACGACTGTACTGCACAATGTTAGGTTTAAACATCACATAACATAACATACATAATAACAACAACATACAATCACGCCTGTATCCCCAAACGGGGTAGGCAGAGCACACAAAACGCTACATAGACAAAACGATATCTATTTCACCTTTTGTGGCCAGTTCTAGCATACTATTTTTTAGGTTTTGAGGTGGCTGGTACAATAGTGACAGGTTGCTAGCCTGTCGCCTTAAGTATACCTTAACCTATGTCCTTAGTCGCCTCTTACGACATCCACGGAAGAAATAGTGAGGTGTTATTCTAAAACTGACACCACACTGGGGTTTAAACATAACCTAGCTATTAATAGCTCTATGTGAGAATTTACGGAATCCTAAAAAACATAAAAAAACTTTTGGCTTAGCGTATTAGTAGGTCAAGCTTGGTAGCCATAAGGCGCTGCGCAGACGACAGTGTTTTGTGCGATCGAGTCTGCGCAGCAATAAATTGTCTGAATGGCGCGGTGACAGCTTCCACGAAACTCTGAATGGAAATTCCTGGAAGCTGTCACCGCGCCATTCAGACAATTTATGGCTGCGCAGACTCGATCGTACAAAACACTGTCGTCTGCGCTGCGCCTAAGTTAGAACAACTTATGTGATCCTCTAGTAAAAATCAAACTGTAATACTGTTCCTCGCAAGTAACGGACTCTGTTTACTTCGATAATTAGTTCGCGTCTAGCAAGTTTCCAATTAGCCCAGTCTAGCCTGTCTGGTGCTAAGTATACCTAAGCAATAGATATCTGAAGACGGCTAGGTCTCATGTAGTGAGTGTGATATCAATACTATCAATAGATTAGTTATTTTAGTACATGGCGTATGTAAACGTGCAGTCGTACTTACTTAAAATTGGAAACATAGAAATTGACAGAAAAAGGACATTTTGGAAAAAGGCATTGATGCATGTGTGTCTCTGTGCCATGTACATTTTTAAAGGTTCTGTGGTGTTGGGTTTAGAGTGACACCTCTCCTAACTTCCGTGGATGTCGTCAGAGGCGACTAAGGAAGAAAGTTAAGGTATACTTTAGGCGACCGGCTAGTAACCTGTCACAATTATTATCCTAGGAGAACAAGCTAGAAAATAAATGGCCACAAAACCTGAATAGACATGGTTTTGTCTCAGTATGTAGCGTTTGCTAAACGTGGCACTGGATTTTTGAATTCATGTGCTCTGCCTACCCCTCTTGGGAATACAGG
The DNA here is from genome assembly GCA_005406045.1 of Adoxophyes honmai. Taxonomy (NCBI): domain Eukaryota; kingdom Metazoa; phylum Arthropoda; class Insecta; order Lepidoptera; family Tortricidae; genus Adoxophyes; species Adoxophyes honmai. The sequence goes on from BHDV01020010.1 coordinate 140,875, forward strand.
CGTGAGAATATGTATGTATGTATGTAGCGTTTTGTGTGATCTGGCGATCCCATTTGGAAATACAGACTTAATGTATGTATGTATATATTTAGATTAAAAAACAAATCATTTATTAAGAACCGCCAGCAAAACCATCCATAAATAAGATATTTCCCACAAAATGGCAAACACAGATTTCCCGCCCTTCATACAAATCCCATGAGGCTGTTTTCTTCCCGATTTTATGAGTTCCTTTATGACCAGGAAAATAAAGTGCATGCTATACCCGACGCGAACTCAAAAGGGGGTTATGATGTTTTTTATGTTATCGTTTTATTATTCCTTTGTTAGTTGCGTTGAAATATACGGCACTATCTCTTTTATTTGGGACTTAAGAAACACTATAAACTCTTATGAAATATGCATTTATATTTCACGCCTGTATTCCCAGGGTAGGCAGAGTATATAAAACGCTATATAGATAAAGCCATGGCCATTTTACGTTTCGTGGCAACTCCTAGACTCCTAGTTTATTGTCTTGGGTTTTAAGTTGTATGGCATAATAGTGACAAGTTTCTAGCCTGTCGCTTAAAATATACATTACAACCTATTTCCTTAGTCGCCTTTTACGATATCCATGGAAGAAACGGAGAGGTAAGTATACACGTACAATACACATAATAGTTTCTTCTAGCTTAATTTAAAGTTTAGGATTGATAAATATTGCAGAAAAAAAAGTACGTGAATACAATGAAGCAAAACGGATATACTCACGACTTTAATCAATGATCGTGTTGCTCCCAGTGATGGGTCACAAATGAGCCCGAAACAAATCGAGCAAATCTAGGTAAAAAAATGTATACTTACATCCGTTTTATCTCTTCACGAGTATCACGGCAGTTTTTTATGTAATGTACAAGAATAAACTGTACACGGGAATAAGGCGTGACGCGTGACGTTTATGTATGTATGTATGTCCCGTGTGGTATCGGGTTTAGAATAACACCTCTCCATTTCTTCCGTGGATGTCGTAGGAGGCGACTAAGGAAATAGGTTAAGGTACATGTCAGGCGACAGGCTACCAACCTGTCACTATTATACCTGCCAACTCAATAAAAAAAAAAAATGCTGGAAGTGGCCACGAAACGTGAAATAGTCATGGTTTTGTCTATGTAGCGTGTCATGTGCTCTGCCCACCCCATTTGGGAACACAGGCGTGATTGTATTATGTACATGAATGTTAAACCAGTCGGCAAAATAATGTACCAAAGAAGTCTAATAATGTTTCCCTTTCTTTCCCGGCGATTACCTCTTGCCCTTTTGCATCATTAGGGCACTTCGAAAAGCCTTCACCTTTCAAGGGACCGGCTTAAAAATACTGAAAATATGGCGCTATTATTATACGAGGGTCGTGTTATGATGGGTTGGACAAAATCTAATAGCACGATATACATGAATCAATTAATCTGACCCACCATCCTACTAATATTATAAATGTGAAAGTTTGTGAGTATGTTTGGATGTTTGTAACTCTTTAACGCAAAAACTACTGAATGGATTTTAATGAAACTTTACAGTAATGTAGCTTATACATCAAAATAGCACATAGGCTACAATTTCTAAAGATTTTATTTGAATTTTCCAAAATATGACGATAGGAAAAATAGTAGGATTCCACAATTTTCAACGTAAAGCTGTAAATTGGCATGCGGGCTGTGACTAACAAGATCTCTTCTGTGTTACCCCGAATTTAACGCGAGCGTAGCCGCGGGCAAAAGCTAGTAGCTGTTGTATAATCAATCCATGTGGTGTCGGATTTAGAATAACACCTCTTCATTTCTTCCGTGGATGTCGTAAGAGGCGACTAAGGATATAGGTTAAGGTACATTTCAGGCGACAGGCTAGCAACGTGTCACTAACATACCTCTTCCATTTGTTTTCAAACCTAAATGCCCGAAAGCGTGAAATAGTCGTAATCATGATTTTATCTATGTCACGCTTCGTATGCTCTACCTACCCCATTTGAGAACACAGGCGTGATTGTATTTGTGTATTAAAATATAACACGACAAACTTAAAGGGGAGATAGGTGGTATGAAAAATATCTTAGTAAAAGTTCCGTAATTTTTTTAGATAATCCAGTTAAAAAATTAAAAGAGTAAATTATTCACCCGAAGTCAGTTTTTGAATTGCAATATCCGCATATATTAGTAACGATATTTAAACAAAAAAATAACTACCTCACATTTCATAGCTGCTTTCACCCCAACTTTAGTTTTAAAAACAAAAAAGGTATAATAGTGACAGGTTGCTTACTGGTCCACAGTTTAGGTACGTGCCGCCGGCGAGACCTCGTGAAAGGTCCACGACAAAGGCTCAATTCACACCAGAAGAGCGGCGAAGGGCAGCGAAGCGCAGCCACCCCCCGCTCGGTAGAGAAGGCGCGAGGATTCCCGCGACTGCTCGAGAAGTCGCTGGAATGCGCGGGAAGTCGGTTAAGTTCCAAGATCTCTGGGCGGGATATTGCCAGCGGCCGCTCGCGACTGCTCGAGCATCCTCGGGCATTCCCGTCACTTATCGCGCAGTCACACGGTTTCGTTTGTGGAATTCGCCGGAATTCTAAGTCTAATTGTAATAAAAAAAAGTTAAAATTCTCATGACACTGAAACTGCGCTCCGCTTCGCCGCCCTTCGCCGCTCTTCTGGTGTGAATTGAGCCAAACATGTAACGGTAGATAAAGACAGCAACATTTTAACGCCTAAATATACTCGGGACTGGATCTTCTGTTATTATAGCTCACCCTATTTTTCTTAGTTGCGTCGTTTGACATCGCACGGTACAACGCTTATACAACATCTTTTGATAAATAACAGGCGAAATATAGACCTAATGATCCGTCGTTATAAGTAATACTATCCAATTTGGGAATATTAGAGGCAATTCAGCGAGAATATTGGAAATTCGCCGAGAAAATTCAGGAATATACCGAACAACAAAATTAATTTGCTCATAATGCTTAGAAATTGACTCGGGAATAATTTTACCAAACAAACCTAAGTACCTGTCACTAATAAACCTCTTTCATCTATTTTTACACACAAGATTGTGCTGGGAATGGCTATATAATTTTAAACAAAAAAAAACCGACTTCAAATTTGGGCTATACTGAAAGCATTTGTCTAATAATGAGGGTGACCTTCCATCACCAGCAGGCCTCACTAATTACTGAAATTATAATTTCCAGTCTGCAGGTGCATTCAGTATTGAAAGAATTATCCTTTAACTCCTAAGCATTAAGGAGTTGACCTTCCATCATCAGCTCAGTCATATATTTTTTACTGCCAGACGTAAATACTGGTGTAGCTTTGAAAAATGTACTAAAAACATTACCTGTGCCAATAAAATTTGAGGGTTGCCCTCGATTTCCCTCATATTCCATCATCAGATCAAGATATGCTGGCAATGGGACCACTTGGAAACTATACCCTTTCAAACAAAAAAAAATATTTCCAAATCGGTCCAGGCGTCTTCGAGTAATCAGCGAACACACATAAAAAAAATTAATAATAATGATAAAAAAAAATAAAAAAAATATCCCGACGAATTGAGAACCTCCTCCTTTTTTTGAAGTCGGTTAAAAATGTGAAACAATCATGATTTTTTCAAAGTAGCAAGTTGTGTGCTCTGCCTGCCCGCTCGCTGGATATAAAGGCATAACGTTTATTAATTTGTACAATACTAGCTGTGCCCGTGACTTCGTCCGCGTGGAATAGTTATTTTGGGCATTACCTATAAGATATCCTGTCAATCACCCGAAGGTTAACTGGAAGAGATCCCCTCGGGGATAAGTTCGCCTTTGTGCTTAAGGCTGTTCTCGTGCTAATTGTTTTTTGTAAGTGTTTTTGTGTACAATAAAGAGTCATACAATACAATACAATACCTTTTTTTCGCAATAAAAGGTAGCCTATGTCCTTTCTCAGGGTCTAAAGATTGTCTGTGGAAAATTTCATCAAAATCGGTTGAGAGGTTTAAGCGGGAAAGCGTAACAGACAAGCAGAGTTACTTTCGCATTTATAATATTAGTAGGGATCTAATTAACTTAGTTAACACTTCACAGTTGTAATTAAAGGCTAAAGAAAATGTAGTTCTAATCTAGGCAATTTAAAAAGTTGAACTTGCCTACCCCTTGACATTTATCTTTCGATTAAAATTTTAAAGCTGCAAAAAATACAGTTCGGACTTTGTTCAAGATTAGCCGAGCTTAAAATAATGTTTAGAAAACTTATTTTTACTTAAATAAACAACATCACGATTTCATTTTAAACTTTCGTAATTCTCAACTCATATACCTACCTTGGATAAGTTGGGAGGGGAAGACCTAGACGTACGTTCCGTGACCAAATCGCGGATATTTTAGAAATAGGTCAAGTCAAGAGTACCCGAAATCGACGAGCATGTATGAAGAGACTAATGAATGTGGATGAAGCAAAAGAGTTATGTCAGAATCGTAGCAAGTGGAACAAAGTGGTCTCTGCCTACCCCTGTGGGAAAGAGGCGTGACGGTATGTATGTATGTATGTATACCTACCTACTTACTAAGCTTAAAACTACGGTATCTATCTGTACATAACGCATGATTTTTACGTCATATGTTCGTTTCGTATAATAAATCCACTGGGATTACGAAAAACATCTCTAGGCAGTCGTAGTTGCCCACAACAACTAGTATTCCATAAAAATCGAGTACGGTCAAGGACTTTAATTCATGAGCCACCATACCCTTAAGAAAGAAAAAATCATTACGATTTCCCTTGGTAATTAATGGGATGTCACTATGACGTTTACTGTGAATAGATTCCATGGTGGCTCATGAATTAAAGTCCTTGACTGTACGATCATGGTCTAATAATTTTACCGTCTCCTGACACTTCGGAATAATTTAACAACGTAAAATATTCTAAATCAGCAGGCGTCTTAAAATGTAATTATTACCCAGCTCTCAATCTCAGCCCCATTCATGTTTAAAAGGTCGATCTTTCTTGTAATTTAAGGCAGTTACGACCTTTTATCAGCAGCGTTGTAAGTTGTAAATCATTTGGAACTAATCCATTTCACGAGATCGTGGAATAACTTCACCCCGTTTGTTTTTGCGAACATGTTTTTTAATCAGTGACGTAATAGAAAGGGGCTCTCAAGGTTGATCTGATCAATTTGTAGTACCTACATAACAGTATATACGTCGTTTCGTTTAAGAAGATATTTATAATAGGTATAACAGACAAAATTTGTTTTTATCTCAAGAATACAAAAGGTGTCGTAAGAAGCGACTAAGGAAACAGGTTTAGGTACATTTTAGGCGACAGGCTAGCATTTGTCTAGTTTCAGTTTGTTCAATTCCAATAAATGGTTACAAATAGTCATTTACCTAGTCGATAGTACAAATCCTTACGTGCGCGAGTCCGACTCGCACATTTCCTGTTTTTTATTTCACTTTGTTACGCCTTTAGCTAAATCCACATTTCACATTCAGCGGGAACCCAACGGCATCAAAGAATGCTCGCATATTTGATTCTGATTTTCTGTTAAAAGATTGGGAGTTCGCCTGTAGAAGCGCGTTTGTATTCAGAGGGTAGTGGTTCGCAGAAAATTGTGATAACCCGGATGGGTTGTGTTGTACAAGGAACGGAAGCATTTACTTATTAGTATGCAATATCAAACAAAAAGTTGTTATTAATTCGACGTGATTGTGTTTGTATGTCTACTGCGTAGAAAGCAATTCGTCAGAGAATTTACCGATCGCCATAATATTATGTCAATCCACAATTATACTTATACTGGTTACTCTTTTGAGATTAAAGTAGCCGAGGTGTAAGGTTCCAGCACGCCAAATTTGTGCCAAAAAAGTTTCGGGGTAATAACACCTTTCCTTATCTTAAGAAGAAATCGTTAAGGTATTTTTAAGCGACAGGATAGAGACCTGTCCGTATAGGGCCTCTGAACTTAAAACCTAAAAAAAATATCAAATAATGAAATGTTTACTTCATATACATAATAACAACAATATACAATTACAAACTACATGACCTAAAAAATATAATAGAAACTGCTACGAAGCGTGAAGTGGTATGTAGCGTCTTCTGTATTCTTTCTACCCCATTTTGGAATACAGCTGTGATGTATGTATTAAATCACTTGTATCCAGGGGGCAAACTACCACTCTAAGATAAAATATGGTATCGTTATTTGATACAACTATATGTCCTTGTCATTCTAGTATACCAGATAAAAGAATGTGTATTCACAAGTCTGGTTCAGAATTCAGTTTCCGTTTTGTTTAAATACTTAAATCCATTTTTTTTCAGATAACCATGACGTCATAATGACCCGCGCGAGCCAGCCAGCTTGGACCTGAAGATGGCAACCACCACCCTCACCCCGTTCAAACCAGAATGGCGCCCCCCAACAACCAAACTAAAAATGCTGTGCTCAGTAAACCTACTAACACTCGTGATACTAGCTCTGCTGCCTCATATTTCCACTTTAACATTACCAACTGGGGATCCAGCGCCTGGAAGGTCCCCAGGCCCACCCGTGGGTACAGAGCCCACAGTCACTCCCACTAGTGTGGAGTATGACGAAACGACCGAAGTGACGACGATTAGTGACGAAGTGGCAGTGAGTGATGCTTGTGCCTTCGCGAGGATTCCGAGTGAAAGTGACGAGGTGGTGACCGTCAGTGAGGAGGATAGTGAAGTGAATCTGACCGTCAGTCATGCGGTGTTCGAGACTGATCAGTTGGTCAGAGGCGTCGTGTATGATGGTGAGTCTTAGGATAAGAAACTATACATAATTTTTGCTCTCTAGTGCCACCTAACGTCGAGTAGTAGTATTTCTAATAATATGATCAAAACATTGAAAAGGAAAAGGAAAAAGAAAAGAAAAAAAAACTCTGCTTGTAGTTAATTTTAAGAGCATAATACACAGTGATTTTTAATCCGTGATCAGGAACCCGAAAATATTAACATAATATACCCTAAATTGAACTTGTTAAGCGAGGTCTCACGCAATTCCTTCTTTGTTTTAATTAATTAAAAGTTAAAACTTAATCGAAAAGAATTACCACTGAATACACATGGTCATCCTACATGAACATGACGACGTCATGTGCCATCGCATCGCTAAGGCGGGAAATTTGACGGAAGTTGCGACCACACCAATGCTTAAAAAACGGCGAGCATGCGTCAAAAACAGAGAGGTCACTGCGAATTCGTACCGTCATCGCTTTTTAAGTATTGGTGTGGTCGCAACTTTATACGTCTTTGTTTATGCAATATGACAATGACAGTTACAAGTTATTACTCATAAATTATCAATTGCCAGTAAATTTGTAAAGAGGTTATAAGCTTTTAGATAGAAATTAGTAGAGTGACAAGAATTTTAGGATAAAAATGATCTCAAAATTTAAATAAGTTAGAAAAAAAAACAAGTTCTTTTCATGTAATTACGAGTTCAGGGTGATCGCCATCAATTACTGAGTTAGAAAAAATGGTACCTGATCACGGATTAGAAGTCACCGTGTATATGTCGAAGGCGGATTGTAAAATCTGCCGTTTTACATTACGCCTAGCCGTTTTGCAAAACAGCGCCGTTTTGTAATGCGGCGGCTCAACGTTTAGCCGGATTGAATGCGGCTGAATAAAAAACCGCCAGAATTAATTCGGCGCTAAACGTTATTCATTACGGCTAGGCAGAATGTAATACGGCGATAGATTAGCCGCCACTTTGTCGTTTTTAGTTCAGATTTTTAACACTCGTGGCGCTGCCTAACATAAACAGTAGAGGATTTAGAGGTTTTAATAGGTTAGGTTAGGTTAGATTACATTAGATTAGGTTAGGTTAGGTTAGTTTATTTGATTTATATTTATTTTATTTAGCATTCTTTATTTTCTTAAGTATTGTTACCCTACAATTTTAGTAGTTGTACAATGCGGCTAAACGTGGGCCGCCTTATTGAAGAACGTATCGCAATACCAATCCGGCTGAACGTCGAGCCGCCGTATTACAAAACGGCGCTGTTTTGCAAAACGCCTAGCCGTTATGTAAAACGGCGGTTTATACAATCCGCCTGCGACATATATATTTTTCAAAAACTGCTGTGTCTTTACGCGGAGCGCACAGTTTATTTTAAAATAAAAAAAGTAATTCTAAAATCATCAAGGTACCTACGGACCACGAGTCCGTTGATGAAAATTTTGTAAAAAAAAAAGTAGTATTTCAACAAATTACAGAGTCATCAGCTATTAAAACTGGTCTACATGGCGGCGACGGAGTGCCCTTAGTCAGTTGCATATTAAATACAACTACCAACTTTTTCTCTTCGGACTCCGGTCCCCCGGCATAACATCTGCCTGGAGAGAGATCTCTGTATTAGGATCTTTCCCACAACCTTAAAATATACGTTTAGAAGTCCAAAAGTATAAAGCATTACTTATAAATTCTTTATTTTTCGTACTTATTCCAGACATTAAAGAACGGTCTTGTACGAGTTTTTGTGTTTTGTTAAATTAGTAAAAACAAAACACGACGTCGTAAACAAGACATCTGCTAATTAAACGCCGCTAACGTCACCAAGATAGCAACAGTAGACGTTTTTGTCTTTTGTTTTAATTAAGAAAAATAAAGCAAATGGATTTTACCTTATTTACCGTTGGTATTTTATCAATTCTGAGTTGAGCAAATACCTAATTGTCTACCACGGAAAGCTTATTACGATTTCACCATAATTACACGCAATTGTGAAATAGTATTTAAACAATATTTACAATATTCTTGTCACCAATATACTTAAAGTATTTAGTTAAGGAGACTTTTGAAGTAATGACGAATGATGTTCTTTATGGTGAATTTCAATTCAAAATAGCTAATATAAGTAGATATATCATTTCATTTCATTCAAATTACTGTTTATCTAGTTTAGTGTGCAGGTATCTTTACGGAAAATTTGTTTGTTTTAATAAAAAAAAACGTACACATAAACTATAATTAGTTTTTCAATAAGTGTCATTTTAAAAAACACACGATTTATAATCTATTATTTGTGAAAACTAAGCCGTTACTTCCTGAGATCTTCTCATGTCTATTATCTTTAGGATGTTATATTTAATTAATGACTAAGTAATTTTCTCATATACCTAATTAAGATCTCGAGCGCGTGGTATGTTTTACGATAAAAATAATAATGTTTGCTAGTAGATAAATGCTATGTCGGAGTAGAGAATAGTGGGTTCAGTTAACGAAATACTTTTTTTATGTAATTTTTAATACAAGCTTTTTTTTAACTCGACGCAAAAATCTCATTCCTCTAAAATCTAAACTGAAGTTATAAAAGTTTGACAGAAGAAATGATTATTTATACCTCATTTTTGTTCGGAGAAGAGCATTTGGGTAAATATTCGGGCGTTTTAACCGCTGTCATTATTCTCAACACTTTTTTTATCAGATACTGTTGGAAATGTGTATGTAATAGTCTGGTGTGTACCTATTTGCAAGACATAGACACTATATGGCACACTTATTATACCAGTTTCTAAATAAATCGAATAAAAAAAGTGTTGAGAATAATGACAGCGGTTCAAGCGCCCAAATATTTACCCATTTACAGGAACATTAACATACTTACTACAATACAAGATGGCCGGATATTGGCCGTAAATATTTTAGCCAGTGGTCGGGTATACGCGACTGCAAAACCCCTGAAAAAAAATATTTCCTGAAAATTTCCATTATTGACCTTGTCAGAGACAAATCTTTCATCGCTTTTTAGGTCATTGTGTCCTGTGATTTACCTAATTTACGTAAGCAAGTCCCGTTAGTCGGAGCGTACGCACCTGCAATCTTTCGACATTGCGATACTACGCGGTCGACTTCGAGCCGGAATACAAAAAACTGGGCAATATTTATTGGTTAAGGCGCCGACTGATTTGTAACATTTCGGTGTAATGTAACATGATATAACACGAGCATTACAGCAGTCAGTGCAGCGAGCCGAGCCGCTCGACGCGAGCACCGCGTGCTCCACTCGGCTCGCGTCGAGCGTCGAGCGGCTCGGCTCGCTGAAAATGTTACAAGTCAGTCGGCGCCTTTAAAATATTCACAGTCAATTCCAGGCCATCCTGTATATCGACATACATAGAATATAAAAAACACAATACAAATGTTGTCGGGCATATACAAACAGACGGAAAATTACGTGACGTGTATTATTTTTTGATTTTCCCTTTTTAGATGCGAAACCCCGAAAAAAAACTACAGGTACACATAACATGTAAGCTATGTATCCTTACCAATATATAAATGTGAAAGTGTGTTTGTTTGTTTGTTTGTTTGTTTGTTTGTTTGTCTGTCTTTCACGGCTAAACGGAGCGATGGATTGACGTGATTTTTTAGGTAGAGATAGTATAGGGCACGGAGAGTGACATAGGCTACTTTTTATCCCGGAAAAAATTGATGTTCCCGAGGGAAAACAAAAATATAGTTTGCTTGATAGATCGATATCGATCGATGATAGATCGATATCAATCGATAACCGATCGATAGATGATAGATCGATGACGCCGTGTGTCGTTTGAAACGAGAAGTTTTCTTATAGTAAAGTTGTGCTTTATACCGCAATTTATAACCGAGTTCCACGCGGGCGGAGCCGCGGGCGGAAAGCTAGTATATTATATATATATTTATAGCGGAAATTTTACTTAACGCAATATACTTCTCACCAAATAGTTGTTTTTTTTTTATCTTTGACAAATAAAGTATGAAGATATCACTGAAATAGACTTGTCATTTAGACTCAAACAAGATTAAGTCAGGAATCTCTTTTAAATGCACAATTAAATAAGAAAACACTTGAATCTTTTGATTCCGGAGCCACCATAGAACCAATTTGCAGTGAATGTCATAGTGACATTGCATTGCTTTGCAAAGGAAAACTTTATTCAAGTTTATTTTGACAACGTTCTGCGGTGGGTCAGGAATGATTGATTCAACCAATTCATAAAGTCATTTCATAAAAAAACTACTATGACGTTGTAAACAGGCATATTTTACCAGACATATTATACGTACAGTCAAAGAAATTGATACCTTTGAACCTTTTCATAATGAGTTTCATATTGCTTTGATTAGTAGAGAATTAGAATAACACCTCCCCCTTTCTTCCCGTGGGTGTCGTAAGAGTCGACTCTGGGAAAGGGTTAGTGTATTGTGGGCGATGGGCTAGCAACCTGTCACCGCAATAACACGTTTAACCATCTGGTTACCCTGAATTTGCTAGACGTGGCACTGGATTTTTGAATCCATGTGCTCTGCTTACCCCTCATGTGAATACAGGCGTGAGAATATGTATGTATGTATGTATGTTTGATTAGTAGATAGTAATGGTATGTCACAGTGACATTAAATTTCTTGTCAAAAGGTAAAAAGTGGCACAGTTATTAAATTCTTTGACTGTTGTTTTCTCAAAATCGAATCTCGGAATAGTGTGATAAGGGAACGAGCTGGTGTGAAAGTAGATATTATAGTGACTAGGACAGAAAAAAGTACATGCTTAGTTGGTTTGGTCAAAGAGAGGATGGATGAAAGAGGATTCACTGAACAAATATTTACGGGCAGTGTGTTGTTGGGTTTAGAATAACACCTCTCCATTTCTTCCGAGGATCTCGTACGAGGCGACTAAGGTTTTGGTTAAGGTTAAGGCACGGGCGTAGCCACACTGGGGCAAGCTGGGGCGCTTGCCCCACCCTGGCTCTGACGTATAAGGTGCCTAATTAAAAAAAAAACCGGGTACAAGTTATAGGTTGTAGTACCGGGTATAGGTTGACTGCTGCCCCACCCTGGGCCCAAGGCTGGCTACGCCCATGGTTTAAGGTACCTATATTTTGGACGATAGGCTAGCAACCCGTTGCTATAGTAACTCTGAACTTAGGACCTACAAAATGCTAGAAGTTGCTACGAAACGTTGAATAGTCTTGATTTTGTATACCTAGTGTTTCGTGTGCTCTGCCTACCCCATTTGGAAAGACAGATTGATGTACGTGTGTGTATGGATGGGTGTTTTGGGAGAGGAAGACCTAGACGGACGTTCCGTGACCAAATTCGAAACGTTTTGGAAAGAGGTCTAGTCAAGATCACCCGCAACCGACGAGCATGTGTGATAAACTGACATACATACATCTCACGCCTATAATCCCAAGAGGGGTAGGCAGAGCACAAGAATTCAAAAATCCAGTGCAACGTTTGGCAATGTCAGGGTAACCAGATGGTTAAACGTGATATTGCAGTGACAGGTCGCTAGCTCATCGCCCACAGTACACTAACCCTTTCCCAGAGTCGACTCTTACGACAGCCACGGGAAGAAAGGGGAGGTGCTATTCTAACCCGGCACCACACGGGAAAAACTGAATGTAAATGAAACTAAGAAAAAAGTGTGCCCTATATCTGAAATCCCTCCAAAAATATCGCAAGAACTCGTTAATCTGATCGAATTAATTATTCTATCATAAGCCTTCAATTTGATATTTTATTGAAAGGCCTTAATTACGCAGTGGGCGTTCCTTGCTCGAATAAACCTACAGGCGTTAAACTTTGGGTTCTATGAAGATAAATTCACTGCCCTGTTATTAAGCAAAGTTTTGACATGCTTCTGGTTCTCTCTGTGTATTTTAGTATGCTTAGGATGGATTCTGCGAAAGGAAATAAAATTTAGCCTTAAAATTAGTCGGTCTTACCAAGTTTTTTCATATGAAAATGTACTTTTTAGTCTTTTTGCACACACTCTTAGTGCTCATAATAGGTATGGCATAATAGAGCAAATTTTAAAGCAGTTTCATAAAGCGCATTTGGATTCTATTTGGGTCTATACCTAAGTATTTTAGTAAAAATGTAAAAGAGCTTTTAGTAATGAATAATTTTATGATTCTAATTACTTAAGTAAACTTATTAGTTTGCACTAAGTGCTTCCAAGAAGTCAGTTTTATTTTAGTATTCTTTACATTTAAAATATTAAGTACATACTTAGCGCTTTTATTGGCATATTTAGTTAAAAAGTCAGCAACATAATATAACTAAGTCGATTAAGGTCCACTTACAAAGTTCTTTAAATCCCCATTTTATACATAGTTACGTACAATCAAGCCTATATTCCCAAATGTGGTAGGCAGTCACACGAAATATTGCATAGATAAACCCATAATCACTTCTAGTATGCCTAATAGGTTTAAAAACATGTGAAGGAGGTAATAATAATTGACTAGTCTGTCTCCTAAAGCATTAATACAACCTAACCTAACCTAACCTAACCTAACCTAAACCTCAGTCGCCTCTTACGACATCACATAGCCACGGGTCACTGTTTGGAAGTCACTTAGATTATTAAATACTAGCTGTGCGCGCGACTCCGTTCGCGTGGAATAGTGACTAATTTCCCCCGTTTTTTCCACATTTTCCCATATTTCTTCACTCCTATTAGTCGTAGCGTGATGTTATATAGCCTAAAGCCTTCCTCGATAAATGGTCTATCCAACACAAAAAGAATTTTTCAAATCGAACCAGTAGTTACTGAGATTAGCGCGTTCAAACAAACAAACAAACAAACAAACAAACAAACTCTTCAGCTTTATTATATTAGTATAGATAAATACTACATACATACATACATACATACATATTCTCACGCCTATATTCCCAAAAGGGGTAGGCAGAGCACATGAATTCAAAAATCCAGTGCCACGTTTAGCAATTTCAGGGTAGCCAAATGGTTAAACGTGATATAGCAGTGACAGGTTGCTAGCCCATCGCCCACAATACACTAACCCTTTCCCAGAGTCGACTCTTACGACACCCACGGGAAGAAAGGGGGAAGGTAGGTAATTCTACCTAAACATATTTCCTTAGTCGCCTCTTACGACATCAGATAGCCACGGGGCACTGTTTGGAAGTCACTTAGATTATTAAATACTATTCTAAGTAAAAGTATTTTTTCTTTTGTTTGATAAACAAAAGATTACCAGGATGCATTCTTTAGAATGGACGACAGTGACGTCACACGGTGCTATTTTCATCTAGGAACTACGTCACAAGCTCCTACGCAGAAAGTTTTGATCTATACAGGATGTAGCATGAATCCTTTGGTATTTAAGAAGCCTCATGAGATAGCAATGTTCTGGGTGTCTCTACGCGATCGAATCATAAACGAGAATACCCATAGACGAACTAAAATCACCGATGTAGCCCGCCGGGTTACCAAGTTGAAGTAACAAATCTAGCCACATTTCACACAGATGGCCGATGAGGTCGAATGCATGAGTGGAGACCACGGACCACCAAGCGCAGCGTAGTACGTCCACCTACAAGTTGGACAGACAACCTCATAAAGAAATGAAAGTGTTATTCGAAACCCAACACACGGGATTAATAGAATGATTCATTACATTTTCAACCTTATTGTCATCACCTTTGATGTGATGGTGTATTACACAACACGGGGAAAAACCTCATAACAATATACGATACAAACCGATCCTAAGTTGACGCAGCAATTTAATCCTCCACAACCCTCGAACATATAACATAGCAACATATACCTAATGAAACGCAGGTCCAGAAATGTGTGGAATGCTTTAGTCACATTTATAGGACGGACATACATTTATGACATAGTTGGGCTGCGATTTACAACTCTCGCTTATTTCTTACATCGTTTATGAAAAGTGCGTTAGCCATTTGCTTATAGTAAAGTCCAAGATTTGTCCTGGACATAGCGCTCCTAGCGCCATCTACCGCAGAAAACTAGACCTTCTTCTACAAACTTCATCTACGTCATCAACTGTCAAAATGTTTTCTACATCGCGCTAACGGTAAAACCGCGATAGACAGTGGACATTTTCACAAATTGTGTATATCTATTGCCGCTATAAAACAAATACTAAAAACATAAGCGCAAAATATACTACAAAAGCCATTTTTGGGCCTATTTTTGTTCTATATCAATAAATGGTAACATGTTGGTACTTGTTTACTTAGTCAAGGGTATGGATTTACAAAAAGATTTCAGATGCGTCATCAATTGGGCAGAGATAAAAGCAAAACTCTAAAACAAATATCGATAACGTTAATTTTCAACGAACACAGTATAATTTATTCCTTTGTTTTACATTCGTAATTAGAATCTGAGTTCCAGTAATTGTAGTAATTTTCTGTTAATTACTTAGTCCGTTGACAAACTTATGTTAGAAATTATATAAGATCAGGATTCAAAAACTTTACAACACCAGTCGTTATCAATCAAAAAATATATTATACCTATTATCAAGGAAAATAAATAAGGGACAAACTTAACTTTGCAGTTGTCCCTCTACATCGACAAGGAGGCCATCTGCAAGCATAAGTTTGTGAACCCGGTTTTTTGGAATACATACAGTGTTAAATTAACCGTGTGGTGCCGGGTTAGAATAGCACCTCCCCCTTTCTTCCCGTGGGTGTCGTAAGAGTCGACTATGGGAAAGGGTTAGTGTATTGTGGGCGATGGGCTAGCAACCTGTCACCGCGATATCACGTTTTATCATCTGGTTACCCTGAATTTGTTAGACTTTAGAATATATATAGGATTTTCGAATCCATGTGCTCTGCCTACCCCTCGTGGGAATACAGGCGTGAGAATATATATGTATGTATGTATCAAGGAAAATAAATAAGGGACAAACTTAACTTTGCAGTTGTCCCTCTACATCGACAAGGAGGCCATCTGCAAGCATAAGTTTGTAAACCCGGTTTTTTGGAATACATACAGTGTTAAATTAACTCCCGTTACTGAATAAGTGTTACAAAATATGACGTCATCTTTTAGGTGATTTCTGATTTCGGATTTTATACATACATCACGTCTGTATTTCCAAATGGGGTAGGCAGAGCACACGAAGCGCTACATAGACAAAACCATGACTATTTCACGTTTCTAGCAATTTTTCTTAGGTTTTAAGTTGGCAGGCTAAAATGTATCCACGGAAATAATGGAAATGTGTTATTCTAAACCCACATAAAAAAAAGCCACGCAGTAATTCCAAAATTACAAAGTGTTACCCGAGACTTGAACCAATGTAAAGTGAGAGGCGATAGGTCAAACCACTGAACTGTCACAGCTTGTTTTGTCCACTCCATCACACAAACTAATACAAACTTCATTGCAGTCACTTTGGAACCTTGTCAAACTTGACCTTACACTTTTCAAGTTAGCAAAGAAGTCCATTGTTTCGGCCCTGTGCATTCAAAGCGTAATAGATAGTGATGGCCGGCAAGTTTTATCGACTAGTCGATTTATTGATTACAGGTAAACTAAATTGAATGTCGATATCTGACAAAACTTTTGATGAAAAAAAATCTTCCAAATTTTTTGAACATAATTAACTATGCGTGCATAATTATTAAGATACATACATACAGCACAAGAAACGTGACATAGACAAAACCATGATTCCTGATCCTGATGAGAGTCTTCTAGCATAAATTTAGATTTGACAACAGGTGGAAATGTATAATAGTGACAGAAAGAATACCTAAACTTCCTTCCTTAGTCGCCTCTTACGACATCCACGGAAAAAATGGAGAGGTGTTATTTTGTCCCGACACGACACAGGGACATTAAGTTAATTTGGCAAATTACAAACAGGGCGTAATAAAAAAAACATATCCTTCTTTTTAATGGCTCAAAATGGTCGCTTGCCTGTAGCCTAAAATGTACCATGACATATTTCCTTACTGGCCTCTTACGTCAGCCTCGGAAGAAATTGAGAGGTGTTATTCTAGACCCGACATCACACGGACCTCGTAACAAGTAATTACAATTTAATTGGTGTCTCATTATTCTACTATTCCATGAAAATCTTTGCTTTCCTAAAAGATTCCGTACCGCTGAGGGAAAACAAAAAAAAACCGTAAAAGTCGACTATCGATAGTTCGGCCTGGAGTCAGCCCATCACTAGCAGTAGCCATGCAGGGCAGAATCAATTTCAGGGCCATTGTCGGCCTAGGCCTTTGTTCAGTGATGGATAACGCCCACCGCGAGAACAGACGACAGAAGGCGTTTCTGCTGCCCCAGTATGGTAGTTGGAAGCAATGGTATTAGAATAAAAATTAAATATGACATGTATGTAGTTTTAATACAAATTGTAGGTGCATCTCTACAGGTCTCGTAATTGCGATAAATTTAAGGAGGTGGTTGATTAGGATATCTTAAAAAAAAGTTTTGATTATCTTCTATTTTCTAAGATTTTTTCCAAAAACGTGCATCAGTCAGTGCAATCAGTTTTTTTACATTTACTTATTTATTATTGTTATGATGCTAAATAATTTTGAAATAAAAATATAATTTATACTAAAAAAGTTGTAACAAAGTTGTATAGCAGATGGCCGATGGGGTCGAAAAGTGCTTGAGTGGAGACAGCGCAAAACAGCAATAGAAGTAGAATAGCAAACACGGCGTAGGACGTCTACCTACAAGATGGACAGATAACCTAACAATTACAAAGGTCGCCGGAAAACGCTGGATGCAGGTCGCTTCCAACAGGTAGGGGAAGTCTAAGGGAGAGGCCTATGTTCAGCAGTGGACAGTGCCTTACTAAGTTGCCTCTTACGACATCCGTGGAATAAATTAAATGTAGATGTGTTATTCTAAACCCGACAACACAGCAGATATCTGTGGAAGAAATGTAGGACATTTTAAGGAACGCTCTCCTACTGTTCTTTCGTATTCTATGGCCCAAGTACAGCAAACAATGAGAAAATTAATGCTCGATTTTTGCACGACGTCTCAAACAATATGGCGGATTGTGAACGAGCTCTAATGTGTTTTTGGCGGTAAATTTCAATTTCTCCAGCATTATACTCATTTTCCTGAAAACTTTGATGAATTGAGCTTTTTGAATGGAAATTGCGTTCATACAGTGTAAAGAGAAAATTTGGGAATTATGCTATCATCACCCGGTGTATTATGAACTGGGTAATGGTCTATTTTTAGGATTATGAGGCCGCGGGTAAACCAGTCTGAAGCGGTTTGAACCGGTAATTTCAAGTGTAATTTTGTCCGTTGAAAATTCCTAGTGGATTTCTAATGTTTTTGTTTCTTATAGCAAGGTGCTTATATGCAAAGCAATCGGTTAATTTTCCAACAGTATTTCTGTTCGGATGAGTAAGTTTTTATTACCTTGTTTCTTTAGAATTGATACTTATATTTTTAGAAGCCGTCGAGCGTGTATGATGAGAGTGATGTATGTTAGTGAAGCGAAAGAAGTATGTCAGAATGGAAGCAAATGGCACTCTGTTGTCTCTGCCTACCCCGCATGGAATAAGGCGTGACGGTTATGTATGTATGTATTTTTAGAATTGCTTTAAAACTAATCTAACCCAACCTAATAGGATAGTTTTGACACTTATCTTGAATAGCATACAGCGTGAGGCTGAAGGGAATACAGGCTCGATGTATGTATGTAAAAATAGACTGGTCTTTTGCAAAATGGCGGCAATAAATAAAATTCGTTCAAATAAACGGTCCCCGGATTCTGACGTTTGTCAACGTGACAGAGCGATAAATAAAGATTATTGTTATCGTGAATCAAAATGACGAGGCTTCCGTTTCCGGTCTGCTAAGGCCGTGGCTTCACTGCTTAAATCTTTTTTTTAATCCTCGAAGCAAAAGGCTGTGACTTTGACGACCATTTTTCGTCTTTCGGAGCCACTTGAGAACACAGGCGTAATTTGTGTGCTTGTAGTTAATCGCTTTATCGTAATAATTGGCCAATGTGTCAGAAAATGGTGCTAAAAGTAGCATAATAGCCAGAAAATTCATGGTTTTGTTTATCCGGAAAATCGTATATGAATTTGTGTTTATGTCTTGCAGCATTGAATATAATAATAATTTGTCACTTCAGCGCTGAAACAGCCACGAACGTAACGATAAATAACATAATTATCTGTATCAATGTTTTTTTTTTTTGATTGAACTGAAGGATTTTTTCAACAAAGACAATTGCGTCCACGTCTGCTTTGACCACGCAAAAACGTCTCCTAATTCATAGAAACGTTTTACCATTTTTACCTACACTAAAATAAAGAATTTGACGAGTGATTCCAATAAAATGGGCCTCGGTTTGTCCGGAGTAGGGTTGCGACTATTTATCGGAACACCGAGGAATATCGACATCTTAGCATTAAAATAATGTTGCTATCGATTATAATGAAGTATCAATTAAATTGCCACAAAACTGACCATGTTAACTTTAACAAGTAAGGAACGTATATTATGTTTATTTATAATCGGAAAAAGTTTGGTTTTTTACATTGAATTTTTATCAGAACCGACTTGATCGATATGTTGATATGCCGTAGATGTCGTTAGGAACGATCAAAGTAATAGGTTTAGATAAGCTTTAGGCGACTGGGTAACAACTTGCCACTATTATACTATTTCATTTGTTTTTAAATCTAAAATCACGATATAAATGGCTAGGAATCGTGAAACTGACATAATTTTGACCATGTAACGTTTATTGTGATCTACCTATTTTATTAGGGAGCTAAGACGTAATGTTTATGTATCTTAGGTTTATGTTAGTCATAAATAGCGATCTTCGACTCGTAGCCAAACTAGCAGATCATTCAAAGAGCAGTAAGTACACACAACAATTATGTCATTGTATATTCGACAAACATCGATATCGACATGTCGATGCTTTTCAATTGCCCGCATCTCTAGGCCAAGTATGGCAACCATCCTTTGCCCTTTAGATATGCCAATCGACTTTTTCCGGGAAACGTTCGGATCTTTAGACTTTTTGGACTTTGTGTCGGAACCTTGTTATTATTGAAAAAGGTAAATAGGAATACATTAAGTTACTTTATAGAATCAAAAGTAACTTCTCAAAGGTTATGACAGAGATTGGTAAACATAAAACTACTGAGAGACTTACTCTTAGGGTGTTTTAGGGCTATATTTCACCGGGACACCACGGCGGCGCAACCAGTC
>BHDV01020051.1:4148-17204 GCA_005406045.1 Adoxophyes honmai
ACGGACGGACAGACGGACGGACAGACAGCGAAGTCTCAGTAATAGGGTCCCGTTTTTACCCTTCGGGTACGGAACCCTAAAAAATTAACATCCTCATAAACGCTGACGCAGAGCCAGAGCCACGTTGCTAACCTACTTGAGGAAGATTAACAAGGGAGTGCGAAGTTTCTGTGCGTTGTGATGGATGAGTAGCAAATACAGTCAGGACTAGAGAAACCTGACACGCGGAATAAAGGGGTCAGTGAGTCGAGCCGTAAAATTAAACTGCAGAGAAATGTGCGCGTATTTGAGTAAACATTTTAATTAAAACGTGACTGCTAGACCCGCTGGGAAACAAAACGAAGCAAAAATTTTAAGAGGCACTCACTACGCAGCGCAAAAGCGTGCAACGAAATTCATAATGAAAAGAGCTCATTTATGTGATTAACAAAACGCGATCCGCAGAGTAATGGCGCTATAAAATTAATCGCATAATCTGGGTATGCTTAAAACTGTTGAGCCGAAAAAGCCAGTACAATAGGAGGCAAGACAAAGCTTGGGAACAATAGGCATTCCCATCGCAGACGGGAAGATAATGAAGCAAATTGGTGATACATGCTTAGTATCGGAAGAGCCGACGACGTTCGGGTCAATTGTTCCCACAGTCGGAATACACTAAAAATAATTACGGATGACTTCTGAGGATTTGCTTTATCACGGAAATGACTTTGATAGGTACAAAAATATCAAATTGCCCCAACTTTTTCTCGAGAACGTAATGAAAGGAAGTTTCGTTAACATCCAAAACCAAAGGTAGAAAACATTCAAGACTATCTCCTGCCGGTTACTTCGTTTGATTATTACTTCAAGTAGCTTAACAGCTCGTCTCAATATCAATGATTCAGCTTACTAGAGACAGAAATCTATACTATAATATAATAAAGCTGAAGAGTTTGTTTGTTTGTTTGTTTGTTTGTTTGTTTGTTTGTTTGAACGCGCTAATCTCAGTAACTACTGGTTCGATTTGAAAAATTCTTTTTGTGTTGGATAGACCATTTATCGAGGAAGGCTTTAGGCTATATAACATCACGCTACGACTAATAGGAGTGAAGAAATATGGGAAAATGTGGAAAAAACGGGGGAAATTAGTCACTATTCCACGCGAACGGAGTCGCGCGCACAGCTAGTATGATATAACGCCCATATATTATAGGTATCTGTCATTTTCTTATCTCTAGCAGGGTAAATTCAAAGATCGAATATTGTGACTTACCGTTAGCGTTATTCTGATGTATGAGCTATAGGTACCTCTCATTGCAAACATTATTTACAGGGTTAAGTTTTGTGCCATTTGGATACGGAACCCTAGAAACCGTCCTTTACATTCAAACGTAACAAACATTCTCAGATCCCCACAATCTCGTTCAGAAAGTATCGGAAATCTCATACATAAAGTTGATCCCTGTACTCTGCCTTACTCAGATACGTGGTCCTTTAAAAATATCAAGCAATCCCATAATATTCCGCAACGTGTGATATCCAGAGATCGATAGGCGTGTCTGCCGCACGGTGCGTGTCGAGTGCACGACCTTTACAGTTTAATCCGGCGCTACGCGTTGCGTGAAATTGAAATTGCTAGTATATCCAATTGTAATGGAATGAGATGGCGACAATCGTTACTTCTAAACTAGGAACATAAATCTCTAAAAATGTTGCAGTCCTGTAAAAAAGGATGCGATTTCCAAAATATTTACAGCTTCAATCATTGTCCCAAAAGGACTACGCAGAACTGATTCAAGGTTATACAGACAAGACTACGACTATTTCACGACACGCAGCCACTTTTAGCATTAGCTTTAGGTGTTAAGTTAGATAATTGAGGTATAATAGTGACAGGTTACTAGCCTGTTGTTTAAAGCACACTTTAACCTATTTCCTTAGTCGCCTTTCAAGACAGAGAGGTGTTACTGTAGAACATACTGGATCCTCATCTCACCTACAAATAAGACTTAAGTACAGAACGTTACGTTAAGTCTCAGAAGGCTAACATCTAGGCATGATACAAAAATACAAGCAAAAGCTTACGAGCAAACAGTTGTTGCATAACATAACTGACATTCACATGTAATGTTTTTGGAGCCCAGACACTTTCGAATACTAGTAGGGGCTTATCGATCAAGAATTACGTAGCAATGAAGATTGTAAGATATCTTATCATTTCTAGTACGAAAGCCTCGAGTCACGTAATTATCGTAAATAGACGATAGCGTTTGTTTATTTTGAAACTAATTAAAGGTTTATGTTGTATTCAGTAGAGCCTCCTGACAGTTGAGAAATAAAGGGATAAAAGTAACATAGAATCCAAATCCGGCTTTGGCTTGTGGTACAGTCGAGTTCATAAATATATGAGCAGACAAATGCCAAATATGTAGACTTTTGCATATTATTGTCAGTGTCATAAAGGTGTACAGATATTTTTGAACCCTCAGTTTTGCTCATATATTAATGAACTCGACTGTACAACCCTATGGCTGTTTAAGTATTGTAGCGTGTATTAAAAACCCATTGAACAGTTCACTCTGAAAGAGTTCCCTTGAAGACCAGAGAGCAACTTGTCGGGCTATAAAAACAAAGTTCGACTTCTCCAGCGTGAAACTGCGAGTTAACCAAATGTTGCGAGTCCGCCAAATGTCTTATGTCACGCGGGTCAACGAACGCCTTTCTCGTCTAGCACCAAGTTAGCACAGGCCTCATTACAGCTCGGCATGCCTCGGAGGTGCTCGAACATGATCGATTCAGGCGTCACTCGTGAATTTTGCGTCATACACGCGCGGATTGGAGAAACCCAGCAGATCTAGACAGTTTAATTGGCTAGAAGATACTAAAACGATGAACCGCTTTGATGAACGCTAACAATGCCGGTAAGAGCATCGTTAAATCCAAAATCTGAATACTAAGGCTGTTTTCCGAACCGTAATCCGAGCTCTGGTATCGGTCTCTCTCATTCTGAGTAAATGCCTTGTCAAATCAGCGAGTAAATTGAATGTTCACAAAATAGTATCCATCTGTTTAAACGCTTTTATGTATTTCATCGTATTTAACAAATTTTCAATTCAGCAGCTTTTATGGGTCCTTCAAGGTCAGCATTGTTTAATCAATAATTAATCAGCCGTCGGCGATAAAGTCGTAACGAGACGTTGATTAAATCTTCTAACGAATCGATTTTGCTCAGTATGCCAAATCGAAATGAACTGTTTTTTCAAAGGGTTACTCTGCACTGTTATAAGGGATCACCAACCCACTAGACCACCAAGACAGTCAAAGGCCAGCAAAGCACTCACTTTAGGCTCACACATTTCCAACCAAGCTTCAAGCTTTTAGGATCAGAACAATATATTCTTATTGGAATGGGAACGTGAATAACATTTCGTCAATAAAAATAAAGCTATCTTTTTTTCGTCTTTATATTGCGGCATTTACGTCAAAGCCAGTTGAGGCGCGTGAACAATGGAATCAAGCCGCCGGGACCGCCGAGTGACAGGACCAACTCGAACATTTGCGATAAAAATGGGCAATATTGAATTACTCTTGCGAAATGTTGCCGATACGATATAATATATTGGCATTTTCTGGGCCAATGTTTACGCGAAAATGGCAGATAATCAATTTGTAAGCGACAGGACCAGTGTCCAATGCTGTACCAATGATCAACATTTTCAGCCCTAATTTAAATAAAACCCAGGGTGTCAACCATTAGCATTAAGCGTCGAACTTTACCTAAGGTATTTTTTCTACAACGTGGATAATAGTAAGCAAAGGTCCGTAAGTTTTGTAACTAATAGCCAAACCTCAACACGACAATACAATTAAAGTGAAGCGTCCTACCTACCTAGTTCCAATGTTACTGATCCATTTACTGTGACATCGTCACAACTATCATTAATGTTATTGTTAATCTGATGACAGGGAGATTTCAAAGTTTCAACCTGCCAGAGAAAATTAACTTTTTAGATACTAAACCCTCGGGTCTTGTTCCAAAGCTAACTTAACGCATTACGCGTTCAAATAGCAAGAACTAGAAATAACTCGGTCTGGGCATCCCACGTCCTATTACAGGCAAGTCTCCCGTCCGCCGTTTAGTGCGACGTTTGCAGGTTCTGCGGATGCGTATCGATCGCTGCGGCGCTGCATCAAGGCTGGGACCGGGCTCGAGCCGCCACGTGCGCTGCCACGGCGTCATTGGGATGGTAGATTCGATGAAAGAAATAATGGAGGTCGTTAAAGATGAATAAGGTTTAACCCTCGACGAATGGCTTGCTACCAATTTCAGCTGCACAACTCTTGCTTGTGATTATGGTCTTTCCGAAATCGATAGTAGACTCAAAAGTCTAAAGTGATGGGTATGCAAACGGAGCAGCATTCGACCTTATTTCAACGCCCGAAGTATCGTGTTGTTGCGGAATTTAAACCAATGCCTCAATAGGGTCAGTTTGTCGTCTAGATCGAACAAGTTTCAACCGACGCGAAACTTTTATTCACAATGTGGTAGAATTACAAAAGCATATAGGTTATTCAGTAACTAGATGAAAATGAACTGGAACAAACCGAAATCCAGTGTAGCAAACGATTCATATTGATGCGTGTTTCACGTGATCAATCGACAGCTCTATCCATGTCGATTATAATTAATACACTCGAGGAAATCACCTAAAAATGCCAAATTCCTACCCATTACTGCTAATGGTGATACTGGACATTAGTGGTAATACTAGTAGTAGTATTATACTACTTACGTAGCATTTTTTTCGAGTCATAATACGACAACGCCTATGGGATGGAATCATAGGAATGGTGTTGTCAGTGTTTGAGGAGTTCTCACACAAAAAGATCTTGTAAGTTCAATCCCAAAAATGTAGACATTGTAGACTAATTCGTTTCTGGTCCAGGCCAATCCATGAGGTTATCTATCTCTACACCTAGTGCTACAACAGAAGACGGCAGAAAATGGCAGATAGTCTAATCCGCGTGCGTTACTTCGGTAATCTGGCTAGACTAGACAATTGGATACCGTAGCAACGTAATCTACTCACTGCTACTGGTCAGTAATACATTTAGCCACTCGGCGTAAAGAAAACGGAAATAATTAACTAAGCAATTAGCAAAACTATGCACGACGAATTGCACATCGCCGACTACAGTTAGACACAGAAATTTAAACTAGCCCTACTGAGCTTGATAGTAGAAAGAGATATAAAGACTGCATTGCATTCCCATTTCCTTGGATATGTAATTGATATTTAGGTTTTCTGATTGAACATTAAACTACCGTGAGACTTACTCATCTTGAAAAATATGGATAATTACAGTTTTAAATTTAGTTTAGCTCGACATGTGTTGAACACATCCATAGCCCTTCATCTAGGAGCCGCGGCGGCTACTGCTACCAAAAGCGCACTGTGCGCCACCACTCTATTCATACAACTTATTAGCCCAAAACATGTTGAGCTAAACTCAATTTAAAATGAGAGCTATCCATATTCAAGATATGATTTCTGATGTTCAAAGGCTCTAGGCAAGTCTGTCAAGTTTATTTTGGAAATGCTACAATAAACAGTTTACGGGCATGAACCACATTTGCTGAATTTTTATTTTCTAGTTCATTCTTTTTCTGTCCAAAATTGCACATATGTATTTCATACACTGTCTAAATATATTTTTGTAATAATAAAAGAAAGAATCCCACTTAACATATTATCTGCCTACCATACTTCAGCAGAAGGGAAAGAGCACACAGATGAGCAGCCAACACATTAATAAAACTATGACATTAAAATGATCCCATTTCTTAGCATGGGACTGCATGCCTATTTGACACCTTCATGGTACAGTCTCAAACCAGGATTGTTGAGCCACCTGCCATTGTTCGCAATTTAGACGTGTAATCAATGACAATGTGACCACTAGATGTTAGCTATTGGATTAGTATTACACAACCAAGTTACAAACATAGGTAAGTGGCTCAACAATCCCGGTTCACGATGGTACCTGAACAGTTAAGTGTTATTGCCTATTTTGAGCAATGTGTTGTCTTTCAATAATAATAAAGTTGGAAAATTAAGACAAGCAACTTCACGGTTCAGTTATGCATGCATATGTTTCAATCAATATCTTCATTACACAACGGACTGCAATTTCAGTGTTTAATGAAATCTAAATTTTAATTTAAACATGCTAAACAAATAAATCATAAATTTAAAATTAAGGCTGCAGTTTCATTATGACAATGTTTTTAAATACACAATCCTACATTACTATCTTGCACATACCTACTGAAAATAATGTGTATGTATTTGACATAAAATTATGAGTTAAACGGTCTGGTAGGCAGCAACTATCATAAAATATTTTAACATCAAATTTATTATCTTCAGTGATATTCCATATTGGAACCTACCAAACTTAAATTAAATGCAATCTTCATCACATCACAATGACATCAACAAAAAAAAAGACAATCATGTTGTATGCATTAACAGGAAAATAACCTTTTCAAAGCAATTTCACAATGTTTTATCACCACATAGTACATGAATTATGCAGTCCTTCAGAGTCCCTTCTGTATGATTTATATTTCGTTACCTAATTGTCTCCATAGGCAACTAAGTGCACAGCATACTAATGAGTAAATGACATTTCATACTGTTAAACATTAACTATTCTTATTGGTTTTTAAGTTCAAAGATAAGAATGCTTGTGATAAACAAACTCTACCTACCTACAACTGAAAAACTGCACCATCACTACTACTACTACTAACATGCATGGCTGATATCGGCAAGGGGTTCCAAGCCTTTTAAATTAAGCGAAATAG
Source organism: Adoxophyes honmai (assembly GCA_005406045.1). Taxonomy (NCBI): domain Eukaryota; kingdom Metazoa; phylum Arthropoda; class Insecta; order Lepidoptera; family Tortricidae; genus Adoxophyes; species Adoxophyes honmai. Next base: position 10,999 of record BHDV01020051.1, read on the forward strand.
TGTAATAGACTCACCTATAAATCTTGCTAAAGTCATATAAAACGATAACGCCCCACTGGACGAGAGCTGACAGACTGGATGAATCGTTGTGATCCTGGCTTCACTGAAGCTGGCACCAGAAACACTGCTCCTCGAGTCGCCGGCTGCGCAAACCTGGCACAATTCACAAAACACTGCTAAAACATCCGCGTCGACACACCATAACATCTAATTCCATTATCTTGACACTACAATATCTTTCTAAGTTTCTAACCAATTTCTCCTCCCGCAGTGAACGCACCAGCTGGCAAAAACGTGGTCTACGGATCTAGAATACCTACATAAATAATCTACCATAGCAACATGGTGTGCGAATTCGATTTTACGTACCTTCCACTATCTATGACGAAGCACCTCGCGATTCCTCTCCGAAAAGAGAACGTTCGCAATTAGAACGCGGTTTACGATCGACTACGTACGAACATAAAGTAAAATTAATTTCAACAAACGCTACACGTTACCGTGGCTAAAAATGACGACAGAAAATAAATGAAAATGTACACTTTCTTATGTTTCTAGAACTGAATCACACCGGAAACAGGCATTTTTTTAAACTTGCAACAGAGAAAATTACTTCTCGTTTGAGTGCATTTAGGCTGATAATATATAGCATTTCTAATTCTTTGACCGGATAGTAGTAACGAAAAATTTTATTTATTATTTTATTGTTAGAAAATAAAGAGACACTTTTGAAAATCCTTAAATTGAAAGCAGGAAATAAGTAAACTTTTAATGAGTTGTCTATGGTTTGCGATGCTTCATTGTCAAAACTTAGCCGAAAATCATAAAACATTCGCACATTTTATGTCGAAATATTTGAAGTAATTGAAATGAAATATTTATTGGAATATTACCTTTATCACGAAAGAAGAAAATATCCTACTTATGAAATCAATCCAAAATCAATCATAAAATTGTTAAATATAAATATTTAGCCGTCTAGTGTCTGTCAAATCAATATAGTCTATGGTCTTTTTGACAGGACAGGAGAGGAGATTGCACGGATTATGAATGAACCTTCGTCAATGTCGTCATAAAAGTAGATTTTTCCGATACTCATATAATTTTACAATAGATTCAATAGAATCAATATTATCCGTGGGCATTGATCTTTGAGTGCTTAGTGACGAAATGGTAACAATAATTAATCTCTTAAGTTACTGCCTTTTAGGTTATGAAGTGGTGTCCTTGTGGATTAAAAGGGTGTTTTTGATGTTTCAGCATGCATGTAGACAGTTGATTTACAGCCCGGCACGGTGGAAAACCGTATTGCCGGCCAATATCAAGACAACATCTTTCGCTGTCAAAACAGACCAAGTAAGATCCTTTGCCAAAGTCCATCATTTATTTAAAAAGTCCAATTGTATTGGTAAGCATCATAAATCACGTAACATCTGAGTTTTATGTGACTTCGATTGATATTGACTGTGACTTTCAGTAATGGAATTTATAGGTCTCTTTTATTTCAACATTTTATTAGACAGATAAGTTAAAATTAATTTGATATATGTATAATGATTTAAAATAATGTGTATTCCAGTACCAAAACCACTTCCAAGAATGCCGGCACTACTCTGCCAGGAAAGGCTTCTTCTCCTCCATTATCGAAAACATAAAAGATGACATCGCAAAGAATAAGGAAATGAAAGATAATATCAAGAAGTTCAGGGAAGAAGCCCAGAAGTTAGAAAACTCTGAAGCGCTTCAGGCAGCTCGGAAGAAGTTCCATGCTGTGGAGTCTGAAGCCTCCAAGAGTTCAGAAGTCCTGAAAGAGACTCTCGAAGGGATCAAGGGGAAGGTGGGACATGTATTAGAGGAGGCCAGCAAGACTGAGTTAGCTAAAAAAGCTGGTATGTTTTAAAAACTAATTACATTCTACTTACCTTACAAATGCCTAACAATCCAACCCAAAACTTTACATCTTTGTGGTTTATGTTATCCGAAATAATGAATAAAACATTAAATGCATTATTTATCCCTATGGGATATGAAAGTGAAGGATTCTCTTTCTGGTTTGCTTTTAATAATAAAAATCTTTGTCAAACAACACAAATAAAATTTTAGTATTTTTTATTCTGAGAAAAAATAACTTAGAAAAATTGCAAATTATAAGTGTTGTTAGAATGTGACATTCAAATCAAACCTACACCCCCAAACAATACCTTTTTCACTACACATTTTTTTTTACTTCAGGTAAATTTACGGAAGATTTTTCGAAGACTGCCAAAGATGCTGCAGAGAGTATAGCTGACAGAAGTCAGAAGCTCGGGCAGACATCGGCATTCAGAACCATATCACAGGTAAGAAATACTTTTATCAACAAACATGATCTGTAATGATATTTTTTTACCCAATTACTTTTGTGAATTACTCATAATATGTGCATAAATCAATGTCTATTTGTTAAGGTCCATTTTACTGAATGAAAATAACATTTTGTTGGAGTCACTCTTTTCTCTACTCTCTACCAGCCAGCTTAGCTCAACAGGGTGCGAGCGAGTAGAGTTACTTGCGAGATAGATTATACCTGTCACTGTCTAACTAGAGATGTCAGAAAGTGATAGGCAGTCTATCCCGCGCGCGAATCCACTCGCGTGTGGTGCTGTACAACACCTACTGAATCAAATTATTCACATAAAATTGCTTAAAAGTTGCTGCATGTTTACTGTCTGAACATCTTTACATACTGTCAATAGGGCAGGAGTACCGTTTGTGGCCTTAGCACCAATTTTGGCCAGCTGACATTTTAATTAAACAATTGCTTATTTAAACAAAAAATGGCCACAAAGGGTTTGGTGGCCACAACCGGGTCACCTGCCCTACATCATCTACCTACATTCATCTTGTAATAAAAAAATAGATAGTGGATAAAAAATTATATCTTTTATCCGTGTTCCAGGCGACGGAAGTGGTCAAAAACGAAATGGCGCCCCGGGGGTTGGAAGGCAGAGTCTACACATCCCCTCTTTCTTTACGAAAACGAGTTGAGGTAAAATTGTGTTAAGCGACAATAACATTGAGTAGTTCGCGGCATGCAGCATGTGGAGAATACAACAGTGTAAAGAATGTAGTAGTCGGCCGCGTCCTTTAGTGATCGGTCGGCAGACAGTGTAATGCTGCCTGTCCATTGGAGTGGAGTGAGACAGCAGAGCGGTGAGCGAGATAAAAATCTACCAATAGAATTGCATAAAATCTCCGCTCCTCTTCAGTGGATACAGTTCTATTGTTGAATTTTTATCTCGCTCACAGGCAGCCCAAAAGACGACGTTCAATGATCGAAGTAGTTCAGAACATTTGCGGTGACTGTATTAGGTGACCACCTCGGTTTTGATGATCAAGGAGAATAAGAAAGATGTGACACATAAATTCATAAGTTAGTGAGTTGACATGAGTTTGACAAATTTTACAAATAATCCATTTGTCATGTTAGTCACTAAGCAGTGACCGTTTTCTATTTGGTCATTTGATTGGAAATTGTCTCAGACAATGCTCTTCTAAGGCATTATAACAAATCCTATTCAGTCTAGCTCAAGAAACTTGGTCACAATAGCAATTTTGCTCTTTATTTTATTATTTGTTCTTGTACAGGTTGCTGAGGACTTCCGTACGTTTGCTCCGGACACGGAAACCGTCGGCATGGAGCTGCACCGCGACTCCAAGTTCTACCAGCAGTGGGAGGACTTTAAGAACAACAACCAGTACGTCAACAAGGTATCGAACTCACTGAGTTAATATACATTTTGAAAGATGACAAACATTAATTTAATTTTTAGATTCTTTTTTGATGGGAGGGGTGTGCATTATAAGTTTAATGGATCGTAATCAAAGAGACAGCGTGATTCTATTGGTTGGGTTTGGATGGCTGTGGACTTGCTGTCTGTGGTCAAAGAAAAGTAAAATACTGATCTAGACAGGTCATTGTCCAAAATTCGTTTCGACGATCATATAAGTTAAGATAGCTGTAGATCACACGCGTAAATATAACAGTTTAAATTCAAGTACGTCACTAAGAAAATATCCCGTTTTCCTCGTCTGATATAGATTTACATACCTGTAAGTTTTGTTGAATCAGTTCATTACGTTTCAATCTTACCATCACGATTTCGTAATGCAAACATTTTCGTTGATAAGCGTTTTCTAAGTGCTTCCAACAATGTGTAATCATTTGATCACAATTATGTAATGGCCCCGTTTTATCTTTAGGTATTAGATTGGAAAATAAAATACGAGGAATCAGACAACCCGATGGTTCGAGCGTCGCGTTTCGTCACTGAAAAAGTCGGCAGCCTCTTTGGCAACCTCTTTGAGAAGACAGAGCTGTCCAAAACACTCACAGAGATCTGCAAAGTCGACCCCAACTTCACAGCCCAGAAGTTCCTTGACGATTGCTCCAATGACATCATCCCGAATATTCTAGAAGCCATGGTCAGAGGTGACCTGGACATCCTCAAAGACTGGTGCTACGAAGGCGTGTTCAACATCCTCGCCACTCCGATCAAACAGTGCAAGCAGCTCGGGTACAGGCTCGACTCCAAAATCCTGGACATCGAGCAGATAGAACTAGTCATGGGCAAAATGATGGATCAGGGTCCCGTTCTAGTCATCACGTTCCAGTCCCAACAGATCATGTGCGTCAGGGACGGAAAGAACAATGTCATCGAAGGTGACCCGGATAAAGTGATGCGGGTTAATTACGTGTGGGTTCTCTGCAGGGATCCACAAGAGCTGAACCCTAAAGCTGCCTGGAGGCTCTTGGAGCTCTCCGCGAACAGCGTAGAACAGTTAATATAGGTGTAGACGTGTAAATACATAGCCAGATTAAATCGTTGGACGATTCAACATGTTTCAGTGGACCCTCCGGACCTTTCCCTGTCCTCCGCTTTTTGGACCAAATGAAATATGATGCTATTTATTTCGATATAAATACTAAGCATGAATTAGATTTGGATCCAGATTTATAGTTTCGTTATAAGAGAGAAACATTGACCGCGATTTTTTATTTTTGTCGTTGACGGTGTTACTCGAATACAATCCGATCAGTGCAGTTTAGGTTCATAGCCCAGAAGTGAAATAGTTTTTGTTGCACCAGCCTTTGTTACTTAAGTTCCCAAATAGGTATTTGTTAGTTTTGTTTTGCTTGGCCCGAGGGATGCTGGCGCTGCCACTTGAATGCTGAATTCAATTAAAAGGTTCAAATAAAGTGAAAATCTCTGTCAAATTACTTATTGCGATTTTCATGAAATAAAAGCCTTCAATGAAGTACAGATTTTTGAAGATGCGTTGAAAAAAATGCCATATTTCAATGTGATCCTATTGACTACTGTAGATACGTCAGAGACCCCGGGCTTGGCTTTTGAATAATAATTTATGTTTATTTTGTAATTACGTTTAGTTTAATTTGATATGTTTTATTGTTAATTTAATAAATTGTTTTATTTGTAATTATATTTATCGTTAGTCAATTGTTTTTTTACGTTATAAAGTAGGCAGTCTATAATATAAACAGTTTTAATTTTTCTTTATCTTTCAATGATAGTGTAAATTCCCTTTAAATAATGATTATTTTCTCACTTTTCTCGTGTTATGGATTCTGATTTAGCTATCTAATGTGCAGTAATATAGGATTCTTGTTCTTCATCAAGCGAAACGCAAGGGTGTGTTGTCATGTTTATTTAAATATTTTTTATGCTTATTTTTATTTCTGTTGTTCTGAGGTACACTTTCCAACAATGGCTCAACAAAAGTTACTGTTGAGTCAAAGCTCACGGTAGGTATAGTTAAATTTTAAAATTTTAAGTTACTAAAGCAGTGGTTCCCAAAGTTTACTACACTCCGATCTATCTTAAAACTCTTAGCTGTCTATTTATATGTATGAACGCGGGACTTAATCGCGATTTTATTTACCTTCTCGACGTTTCGGCCGCGTTACAGCGACCGTGGTCACGAGTTGACTGAAGCAGAGCGCGACGTTTGTTTAGCAGCCCGGGCCCTTCGAACTACCCGCACTTGATTTTCATCAGTAACGGATCCTCGAACTACCCGCGTTTCATCAATATTGTCCACCGTTCCGCTATTACACCGACACACAACACTAACAATGTCAGACGCTCGCATCGAATGTTCATCTCTATACTGTAAAACCTAATTAGATTCCAATACACGTCAAA
>BHDV01020066.1:30865-46961 GCA_005406045.1 Adoxophyes honmai
ACGCCTCAATAATCAGTTTACATAGGTGTGGGGCCCCATTTTTTTAATTTGCCCCAGGGCCCTTGGTTACCTAGCTACGCCACTGCTCGTACGACATCCACTGAAGGAGAGGTGTTATTCTAAACCCGTTACCACACGGCAGCGTAGGTTGTATCTAATTTAAATTTGTAAAATTTGAATATGATAATATGAAAGAATAATAGAAAATGTCACTCCTACGCTGCTACAAAAGATTGTCATAACATTAAGTATAATCTAGTATTTTTCAGTATTATCACTACTGAACTCCCTTTATACGATTGTGGATTTATTGTTGCTGAATAAATGACTATTGACACTGACATCGGAAGCCGGTGGCGTGAGGGTATGAACAAAACGCTTTTTTCCTGGCGAGCGCCTTGTGCAAGCTCTTGCGTATAATTTCGAATATCACAACCGATTTTATTTATCTTCTCGACGTTTCGGCCGCGTTCCAGCGACCGTGGTTACGAGTTGACTGAAGCAGAGCACGACGTTTGTTTCGCAGCCCGGGTTCTTCAAACTACCCGCACCTGATTTTCAATCAGTAACGGCTCCTCGAACCACCCGCGTTTCAACAATATTGTCCACCGTCACCCTATCACACCGACACACAACACTAACAATGTCAGACGCTCGCTCCGAATGTTCGTCTCTAGGCTGACACTTATTAATAACCGGATTCCATGAAGACGAAAGCTTAAATCCATCACCTCGGTTAATTTTTTTTTAAAATAAAATCATGATTAAGTCCCGCGTACATACATAATATAAATATGAGTGAGAATCGCGAAAGTTTAAAACATTACAACACAACCGATACCGTCACGCTATCAGTGCATTTGCGGCTTTAGTAGTTACTAAATAAGAGTCATTGTCTATTTGATGATGCCGTTACCTTATGACTGCTTTCAATATTGCCAATTATTATCTGTCCGATTGAAATTGAGTCTCTCCATTGTAATTAGTAGTTTAATTTGAACGAAATCGAATATAATATATCTGCTTTCCATTCAGAACAAGAAAGTTTCATTTACTTCCCGGAAAGCCAAACAAACTGTAACTTTAAATTAGCTTTTATATCTAGTTAATTTAACCAGTTTCTATCGGTTTTCATGGCATCAACCAGCCGTTACTGCAATGAGATATAATGCTTCACGGACTTTCTTCGGTGGCTATCGCAAAGTTTAGGTTGGTGACAGGCTAACAACCGACACTGTTTGTTATTAAACCTAAAATTATGCTGTTATTTGCGAAGCGTAAAATACTTAATCATGTTTTTGTCTATTTCACGTTGAGGTGAGAGAGAGGTGTTTTTTTTTCTAAATTCTTGCGGAACCCTACCAGGGGTGTCACGGAACCCCGGGGTTCCGCGGAACACACTTTGAGTATGGCTGGCCTAACCCATTGAGGAGCTGATGCGTGATTGTATTATGAACTAGCTTTTGCCCGCAGCTTCGCTCGCCTTAAGAAGTATTTTAGGTAGGTGAGGGGTTATGAAGAGACAAAAAGTAGCCTATGTCACTCTCCATCCTTTTAACTATCTCCACCCAACAAATCCCGTCAAGCCGTCGCCCCGTTTAGCCGTGAAAGACGGACAAACAAACACACTTGCCCACTTATAATATTAGTATGGATGTGTCCACTTCAAGGGGCAATAACGCTACTCTGTCCCTCAAAAAACTCAATTTGCATATTAGGCTGTTCGCCTGTCGCGTCTCTAATTAAATGGTGACAGCTGTTGCTCTCGGCGGCCGACTTCCGTGTTCGTCACACATGTTGGACGTAACCATCGACCTAGTGTAATCAAGACAATCGGACCTTCGTTCGAATTCGCAGGTATGTGTTTACTGAAGTTTCCTATTTAACACAAAAGTAATTAAACGATTTTCACGAAATAAAAGTGCCATACTTACCTATGAAGACGCTAATCTTCTAGTTTTATCACCTAGTGACAAAAAAGTCCCCCTAGAGCATCTTAACCAGCCGGCTTACACGGCAAGGCGCTAGAGATACTATACTTGTAACCGTCTAACCAAAAATTTCAGAAAATGACAGGCAGTCTACGTACCTAGCTATGTCAAGCCTATAGGTAGGTACGTGTAAAAGAAACACTAAAGCCAAGAATACACTTAAGCAGGCCGCACACCAGGCATACGATTGTTTCTCCACAGTTGTAGCGCCACATTTAGAAATGCGACACATTTAACGCCCCCGTATATTCCTACGTGAGCACGCACACCGAGGATACATTTGTAGCGGACACACTTTGTGGCGAGACGTCATCCGCGCTACAATAGCCAAAGATCGAACCTGTTCGTTTTTTGTGTCGCATTTCAAATGTGGCGCTACAACTGTGGAGAAACAATTGCATGCCTGGTGTGCGGCCTGCTTTAGGGGACAAATGTCCCACGACACGTGTCCCCAGCAACGTCGGGTGAAATAGCGCGATGTTGCCGGACTTCGCTTGACATGTCGCCGACACATGTCGTGGGACATTTGTCCCCTAGTGTATCCTTGGCTTAATACTTAGAACTCTTAAATCAGGGGATCAACAACCCGAAAACGGAGTTATCACATTGTGAAGCAAACCATGAGGAACATTGTAGACAACTTAAAAAAAACTAACAGTGTTGCCACATTGTGAATATAAAACGTAAATATCGTGCAAGTATTCAAGGAAGAGCAAACAGATACCTAATTAAATCACGGGCAACATCACCTTTCTACACTAAATCAGGCGGTAGTGGAGTCCCGTGTTCGTCCGACATTAGTCGGGCTTTAATTAAGGCTTCAACGCTGGTAGGTAATTATCGGACCAAGTGACGTAGTGCTGTACACTATGAGTCTACGGTCCGGACTCGCTAAGGGCAGCGTGCAGGATTTGTAGAGATTTTTTTACAGCGCTTCTAATGGTCACTTATGGGAGTAAAATTGTCCATTAAAATCGTATCTTGACTGTCGTAGTGAACAGTACGGTCGCTGTAATCTCGCGGTAACGGTAATGAATAACCAGTCGCATACTGTTACAAATAAAATAAAATAGGCGCACAAATAGTCATACAAACAGGCGCGTTAGTAGAACGAGAGAGAGAGAGAGAGAGAGAGAGAGAGAGAGAGAGAGAGTGAGCGTTTTATACATTTGACACACATGAAATAAAACACAGTATTATTTCACAACGGATATTTTAGTATCTCTCCATTTGAGACCCACGATGCCAGACAAACAAACAGAGAGTAACGTAAACCTCCTTTTCCTTTTTCTTTTTTTTTACGTTAAGCATACATATACATCCTCACGCCTGTATTCCCAAGAGGGGTAGGCAGAGCACATGGATTCAAAAATCCAGCGCCACGTCTAGCAATTTCAGGGTAACCAGATGGTTACATGTGATAATGCAGTGACAGGTTGCTAGCCCATCGCCCACAATACACTAACCCTTTCCCAAAGTCGACTCTTACGACACCCACGGGAAGAAAGGGGGATCGTTAAGCGCCTACCTAAAAAGGTTTTTTTTACACCGGGAGGTAAAATAGCAAGGGTGGGAGCAATGTGGTATCAAGACAAGGCAAAGCACGTCCCTACGCAACGGGTCAGTGGCTTGATCTGGTTGCTTACTCTGTGGCTAGCGTACTGACAGCTTAGTGACGTCATGACCTATCTATCGCCTCATTAAAATTCCGACTAGTTACCTTAAGTAATCCTGCTTTATCTAATGAACTCTGAATCTAATTATCTAAGCTATATTCAACCTGCAGGCTGCGTGCCGCGTGTGGCCCGCCAGACCATCATCATTAAGCTACAGTTACAGCATTTTAAAGTATTTTGAATTTCGCGCCCATTCGTGACGTTTTTTCGGCGAAATAGTGGATGCGCCGAGTAAAAAAACAATAGGTATACTCACGCAAAACAGATGGGAGAGGTATAACAGTGACCAGTTGCTAGCCTGGAAACCACACACTACACACCTGGAATACACTATAGGACAGGTAGAGACAGGACTGGGAGCTTTTTAATTAGAAAAAAAAGCGGATAAATTCAAGACTTAGCTCCCGATTGATCTGGTTAGCATGCGTCCGACGACTCAGGGTACTTTCCACTTATCACAGTTAGTCGCCGGGGGTTAAAGAATAAACTTCCCTTCTAAGTTTTCATCAGTTCGGTCTTGACAGACGGTCGATATACCGTTTGTCGTGTTTGTCCCCCGTTACATACCCTCCCTAGGGAGCACCCTTCTGGACCAGAAATGTCTGCGCTTCGATAAAAAAACGGTGGTAAAAGCGAGAATAGACAGTAGGAATAAAATTATTTGATCTAAACAGACCTAATTCGGAATGTGTCGCAACTTTTTTGAGTAGGAACACTTCTACGGGCGGTGGGCTAGCAACATGTCACTGCAATGTCACGTTTAACTATCTGGTTACCCTGAAATTGCTAAACGTGGCACTGGATTTTTGAATACAGGTGCTCTACCTACCCCTCTTGGGAATACAGGCGTTAGAATATGTATGTACTTATGTATACTTATAAAAAAACCCAGATCGACGTCGCTACTTATTGTGCCTGATTGATTTCAACAACACGGACCAAGGGTTTCAACAAGAAATCTTACTTAAACATTACGTGGATAAATGTTGCACATTTTTGGGCTAAATTCCGATAAAAAGGTAAATTAGAAACAGGTTGCTAGCCTGTTGCTAGCAGCATGCCACAATCGTGTCTTGCGACATCTAAACTAAACTTAGTAGCGATAAAATCACTCTACGAAGACCAAATCTTACTAATATTATAAACGTGAAAGTTTGTGAGTATAGATGGATGGATGTATGGATGGATGGATGGATGTTTGTTACTCCTTCACGCAAAAACTACTGAATGGATTTTCATGAAACTTTACAGTAATGTAGCTTATACATCAGAATAGCACATAGGCTACAATTTATAAAGATTTTGTTTGAATTTTCCAAAATATGACGATAAGTATCGAGAAAGCAGGAAAAAATCTAATGTCTGCTGGCTATTCTGGCGGGCGCTTCCTAATAATAATTCCGAAATCTCTTCTGTGTTAGCCCGAATTTAACGCGTGCGAAGCCGCGGGCAGAAGCTAGTTGTTAAATAAAACTAGTATCACTGTAACTTCTACTCTAAATTCAAGTTCAGTGCCTACGGGACTTTAAAAAGTAACTTAAAGGCTTTAAGTTAAAGCTTACGACGTTTAGTCCCTACGTAACAACATGAGTGACTAAGCAAACGCTTTTAGCGAATTACTTCCTTCGCAGTCGGGTAAAAACAAACATTCTTCTAGTACGCTAATGCTCCCCTTTCTACGAGTGTTTTTAGTCCAACCTTGAAATGGAAAAATGTCTTTGTGCTCGTTTCTTGTGGCACAATCTTCTTGGCTATCACGGTTTTTCCGAAGCTCTGGTGAAAATAAGAATCAAAGAAAAAAAGTGTACCCAAAAGTGTTCCTTTTTGCTTCCATACATACCTACATCACGTCTGTATTCCCAAATGAGGTAGGCAGAGCAAACGAAATGCTATAAAATCGTGGCTATTTCACGTTTCGTTGCCAATTATAGCATTTTTCTAGGTAGAGTTGGCAAGTATTATAGTGACATGTTGGTAGCCTGTGGCCTAAAATATACCTTGACCATCCTTAGTCTTACGACATCCACGGAAGAAATGGAGGTATTCTAAATTAGTCATCACGCGGGCCGGAATTTAGTATCTGAGAATAAAAAATAGATTATAAGGTAAAAGTACCAATGCTCGACGCCTCAACGCCCAATAGATGACACCCATCTGTCACCTGTCTTACTATGACATAAAGTTGCAAGTGCCAAGTAGGTATTGGGTCAGTGTTGAGCACAGGGACGTTTACCTTAATGTATGGGTGCACCAGTTAAAGGACTTTCATTCTTTAGCTACAGTCCTTCATTTCTGGGCCCCGCTTGCCCATTTGGGGCAATAGTTTCTGAGATGGGACCCAATCGCCTTCATGATGACCTTTTGTCAAACACGATGGGCGGGGAATATTGGGAGCCATTTGTAAACATTGGGGCAGCATTGTTGACAAATTATCAGTCGTCGACGGCAGCCGGTTTTTGGGAAAATATTTTATTTACGTGGGAAATGGTGTCGGAATAGAATAAACCAGTCTTTCTTGTGGATGGCGTAAGAGGCGACTGAGGTATAGGTTTAGATATGCTTAACACATTCAGAACCAAGGACCCGGCTCCCGGGTTCTTCAAAACATTCGCGAGATACCGAGAACCCGGTGGCCGGGTTCATTTTGTACTAGCTATAGACTACTCGGTTCCGCGCAGATGTGTTTATTTTAGACTTGGTCGTGAATGTGTTAAGCGATAAGTTAGCAACTTGGCACTATTATAGGTACCTCTTCCATATTTTTCAAACCTAAAATTTATGCTAGAAGTGGCTACGAAGCGTGAAATGGTCAGGGTTTTGTCTGTTGTACGTTTCGTGTGCTCTGCCTATTCCATTTAGGAGCCCCATGACAGTAATTATTTTATTTTAACTTTAGTACTTAGTTTTTGTTATAGCGGCAACAGAAATACACAAATTTCAACAGTCTAGCTAGCACGGTTCGTGAGATACAGCCTGGCGACAGACAGCCGGGCAAACAGCGAAGTCTCAATAATAGATATCCTGCCACCCTTTGGGCACGGAACCCTAAAAAGTACCTGACTTGACTGAGAAGGGAACTAGACAAGCATTGTATAATAATGCATGCCATCTTTTTCCTCGTGCCTTACTAGCAAATTACCCTCAAATCTCTTGATCCGAGGCGGATCGCGCTTCCTTTGATCCGGGATTGAATTATTACTCAAACATTGAGACGGATTTTGATTCATAACGAATACGTGATATTCAGATTTAGGAACGGATGTTGCGGATGCATGTTTTTGTCATTCGCGGATGCGGATTAAACACGTTCGCGCATGGATACGGAAAGCTACCTAACTACTGGAGAAGTTGACTGACTGACTGACTGATAATATCCGCAGGGCCTAAACTATAGGGGTTTTAAGAGTATCACAGGCTAAGCAGATACGATAACATTATATCTGCGTATTAATGCCATCTTTCATTATGTCGGTGTCAACAAATACTCGACGAGAAAATATAAAGTATCTGCGCTGTGTGTGTTAGCTCATTGAATTGTATAGGGAGCGATATTTACAGATATCCGTTCAGAAACAGATATCTTATCGCTTCAGAAATTCGCAATTTCGCACAGGGGCTCCTTTTATAACGTAGGGAAGCACTAAGAATGGGTCTTTGAAAATTCACCCCATTAAGGGGGTGAAATAGGGGTGTACCTAACATTACTATGAAACTTTTCCGTTTTTGAAGTTATTTAAATGAAATACAATATGAAGGTTTTTCAATAAAAGTTTTGAAAAATATGAAAAATGGATGTCGTGTCGTGTCGGAAACGAGAGTATCCATTCCATCTCACTCACTACATTCCAAGTAATTAGTGACTAATTGCGGACAGCGACGCATTAGTCAGAAAATCCTCCGCGAAAAGCCGAGAAACGCCAGTAATACATATTAATAATGCTAGCTTCCTCCACTTCCTCAAGGGAATATCTAAGGAAAATCCTGTTACAACTGACCCCCCCAATCAAATTAAAAGGCTTGAAGTTCTGGTAATTCGGTAAAAGTACCCAGCGCCTGACAGCTGACGAATAGCCCGGAGATTGCAGTTAAAACGTTATTAACACGAAAAAGTCGCTAATGAAAAAAGTCGCCGAGATGATTGCTAGGAAAGGGTTCTTAACTCATTTTAGCAGCTTCTTTTTGGATTTTTTTTAATGGGTTTCGGTTGTTTTGTAATTGCAGTGAAATTACATCAGGAAAGTTATCCCCAAAGTAAAAACATAAGTAATTATAAATTCAAAGATTTAAGTTTGCGATTATTTGGCTAATAAAAAATGGCTATTATTATTAAATTTCACAAATATTAAAGAGCGACATTGGAATAAGTCACTGTCATCTACTTTTTCACATGAAAAAATAATTGACACACGAGTAAAGATAAATAGAACCAAGATAAAATTCAGTACTCGTTGGGTTGTTATTATTATTATTATAAGCCTGGGTTTGTGTCCCACTGCTGGGCAAAGGCCTCCCCCCATGACTTCCATTCGTCTCGGTCTTCTGAAACTACCCACCAATCACCCAAGAACACGTCCAAGTCGTCCCGCCATCTCCGCCTCGGCCTGCCTCGCCGCCTCCATCCGTCTTGTGGCTTCCACTCTGTGGCGTTTCTGGCCCACCTGTGCGGATGCATGCGGCTGACGTGGCCCGCCCAGTCCCACTTCAGCTTGGCGGCTTTTGCTCCGACATCAGCAATGCGTGTTTTGGAACGCAGAGTAGTGTTCCGGATCCGGTCGATCTGTTTCACCCCGAGCATGCTGCGTTCCATGGCTCTCTGGCAAACCTTCAATTTGGTCTTTTGCAACTCTGTGAGTGACCAAGTCGTTGGGTTGTATGCTCAGTTAAAATTGCGTACAAACTTAAATACCTACCTATTCACAGAGAAGCCACAAGAATGTTTAAAACACCAACACACGTCCTTTCAAAAATTTAGTTCGCTAAAACTTAATGGGATTTCAAAACGACGTGGCTGTTTATAAAATAAAGAGTTCCAAACATTTTCCGTTTAAAAATGTACCTAAAAAGGTCTGAACAGATTCCACAGACGGTTTCTTCATAAATAAAAGTAAACATCTCGTGTCGAAGTCCTCTGACTTAGCCGCCATAATGGAATACTTATTTGAACAACATTTACGAAACTTGACGTCTGGATACTTGGCAGTGACCAGCCAAGTTCGGGAAAGAAAATGACAGCGCACCGAGTAAGTTCTAATGTGATTGGGAGAGTACGTAGTGTCATTCTCAATCACAAAATTTGTTGGTAGGTATGCTTTTATTTGATGCAACTCCAAGTTTTATTTAACACTTACTTGAGTTACATCAATGTTACGTAAATGAGTAAGTCTTGTCTGATATAAGCCTAATACTGGGTAAGTATAAGGCCAAAAAAGGGTATTTTTAGGTTCAATAAACACATGAAAGAGGTTTAATAGTGACAGGTTGCTAGCGTGTCGCCTAAAGCATATCTAAACATATTTCCTTAGTCGCTTCTTACGACATCCACGAAAGGAATAATAGAGAGGTGTAATTCTTATTCCGTTTTGTGTTTCTATTTATTATTATGTAATATACTTCTATGTCAAAATCAGTCATATTCACTGTTCATGGAAAAATTCTAGCGGCTCGTTCTTCTTGATAATCAGTTAAGTAAAGTCTTAGGACGGCAACAATCATAGCTTGAATCGCGCACGAGATAGGCTATATTTGTAATTTTCTGTTTGTAGTTAAATAGTGACAGAAACCGTCTATCTCGCGCGTGACTGAACTCACGCTTTACCGTGCTAAGCTGGCTGACTTTCCAAATGAGATCAAGAAGTATCAAAAAGTTTTTTATAAATTCCAAAACCGAATCTTGAATTTATTTAGTTTACCATTGAGCTTGCCTTCATTTTGCACATTCATGTTTTCGGGTAAGATTTTTATTTTCTAGAGTAAACCTGAGTTATTTTTATCTATCCTCGAGTCTTCCCAAGCTTTATAAATATTGTCGGAAGTTTAAACACTTTTTGCGTTTGAGAATTATAAATATTAATGTCGCCAATTAATGTAACTTGAGTGGTTGGATTCTTTTTAATTACAAGTGATATTCATACGAAAATTTGTTTCGAACCAGTGACCCCAAATTCTGTCGAAACGTGGGAAACTCGGGTTTTTGGTGACGGCAAAAATTCATGTAAAACGGGGCTTAATATTTAGGAGATGCGCCAAATACCATGTACCTACTCTCGTTTGGTCCCCTAAAGAACCTTCATTTAGCTGATCCTACTCTCTGTTTACGGCCTCTATTTAAATCGTAGACGAGTCAAACGAAACAATTGCCTTAGTTACGCGATCCGAAATCCTGAGACTGAAGCGATCGGTATCCTCTAATTAGAAGGTTTCACTGAGATATTGAGTTTTTTCATTAATTAACAGTTTTTACAATTCTCCGGCAGATAGAATGTACCAATTTAAAGTTTTTCTTAAAAAACAATCGAAGATTTGTTGCGATGAAGCTATTTCTATTGTTTTTGTCAAAAGGTAACATCGGTAGCAAGTGCAAGTTAAAGAATTAAAGAAAAACATTTAACAGAAAATTGACACAGACAAAACGTTATTCTTGAACTTATTTATAACTAGCTTTCCGCCCGCGGCTTCGCCCGCGCGGGAATCGGTTATAAAGCACAATTATAAGAGAACTTCTCATTTCAAACTAGTTTTGTTTAGTTATAGTTTAATTTTAAAAATTGTTGTTTTTAGTGTAGTATTTTAGTTTTATTTTAAATGTAATAGTTGTATATAATTGTAATGTATAATTTTACTTGTCTCATTTCAAACTATATTTTTGTTTTCCCTCGGGAATAGCAATTAGCAATAAAAAGTACTAAGTTATTTAATCCGGATTTTTAGCATTACGTGTGCAAAATTTCAAAGCAATCGGTTCAGTAGTTACGGCGTTAAAGCGGAACAAACAAACAAACAAACTCACTTTCCGATTTATAATATTAGTAAGGATTAGTAAGGATAAAAACATGACCTTTTTACGTTCCGTAACCACTTCTAGCATACTTTCATGTTTTAAGGTAACAGATAGAGACAGGTTGCCAGCCTGTCGTCTAAAATATACATACATACATACATATTCTCACGCCTGTATTCCAAAATATGCCCTAACCTATTATTCCCTCAGTCGGCTCTTAGGTACAACAACCACCGAAGAATTGAAATGGTGTTTTTCTTTTCTTTTAAATCACATGGGAAAATTTATTAATTCAGGTAAAATATTGTATTTCCACCCGAACAAAACTAATCCCAAGAACATAACCCATGACTACCGTTAACTGAATTTGTGACTTCCTTATTTAAAGCTAACCTTAATTGCGGCTTTTTTCTTGATCCTTTATCTTCCTTAGTTTCCGTTATCCACTGAGATTTAGTTCCATCAGGGCGCATCGTCAATATTAATAAAAGCGCTATTTTCGTCTCCATTAGCATCTCATAGAGTCAAGGATTTTATGGAGATAGTTTGAAGAGAGAAAGGATGGAATAGGCAACCTACTTTATCTATGGAACTCCGATAAACTTTAATATTGCTACATGGGGAATGTCAAAAAATAAGTAAGGTAAAGTATACTAGATAATGGATAAACATACTTCTAAAGATAAACAATAAACATCCAATACCTACTCATGATCAAACATTCGTATTTATCATTCAAAAGTCTGCCCCGATCGGGAATCGAACCCGGGACCTTAAGCTTCACAGTTAGATTTTCTAACCACTAGGCTAACCGGCCGTCAATTATTGTTCTCCGATTTTAGAGATTTTTGCATGAATCAAAAGCATGAACAACCGGTTACTATACGGAAAAACATACCACTGGATTCAGGCTATAATACATTAAGGCTAATACATCCGTACCAATATATAAATGTGAAAGTGTGTTTGTTTGTTGTTTGTTTGTTTGTCCATCTTTCACGGCTAAACGGAGCGATGGATTGACGTGATTTTTTAGGTAGAGATAGTTTAGGGCATGGAGAGTGACATAGGCTACATTTTGTCTCTTCAAAACCCCCCATTTCTCTAAAGTGAGGAGAGGAAGTTTTCAATGTAGAAAGCTATAGGTAAAATTGGTATGTGTGCTATCTCTTCTGTGATACCCCGAATTTAACGCGAGCGGAGCCGCGGGCAAAAGCTAGTAGGCTATAATAACAACTCTCCATTTCTTCCGTGGATGTCGTAAGAAATGAAATGATACGTTTTTAGCGTAATAAGTTGGTGGGAGATATTTTTATACTTTTCCTCTCATATTTATGAGTGAAATTACGGATCCGATTCCGACAACTCTAGCTATGGTTCTTTATTTTAGGTACTTAAAAAAAGATAAACAAACAAAGCCAACCCGACAAAGTAAAAAATATTGAGTTTGTCGGGTTAGTTTACTTTTTTTTTAAGTACCTAAAAGAACAAACCATAGATATGTCGAAGGCGGATTGTAAAATCCGCCGTTTTAAATTACGCCTAGCCGTTTTGCAAAACAGCGCCGTTTTGTAATGCGGCGGCTCAACGTTTAGCCGGATTGAATGCGGCTGAATAAAAATCCGCCGGAATGAATTCGGCGCTAAACGTTATTCATTACGGCTAGGCAGAATGTAATACGGCGAGAGATTAGCCGCCACTTTGTCGTTTTTAGTTTAGATTTTTAACACTCGTGGCGCTGCCTAACATGAACAGTAGAGAATTTAGCGGTTTTAGTAGGTTAGGTTAGGTTAGATTACATTAGATTAGGTTAGGTTAGGTTAGTTTATTTTATTTATATTTATTTTATATAGCATTCTTTATTTTCTTAAGTATTGTTACCCTACAATTTTAGTAGTAGTACAATGCGGCTAAACGTGGGCGGGCCGCCTTATTGAAGAACGTATCGCAATAACAATCCGGCTGAACGTTGAGTCGCCGCATTACAAAACGGCGCAGTTTTGTAAAACGCCTAGCCGTTATGTAAAACGGCGGTTTATACAATCCGCCTGCGACAGATATATCGCAATCGGAAGCAAAAGCGGGTGTCATTTTTTATTCCATTTCTCTTTCTCACGCACGAGCACCCCGCGTCGGTTCTGTCACAGCCAATGCCACTCCAACGAACTGAAAGGACCAAAAAAGAAGAGTTTTAGATTACAAATCTATTCGTAGTGTCGAGAATGTGTCGGCGTTTGACGTAACACAAAACAACAGACGAACTAAAAGCAATTTTCGTATTGTTGAATTTTGCTGTCGGGTTTAGAATACACCTCTCTATTTCTTCCGTGGATGTGGTAAAAGATGACTAAGGAAGTAGGTTGAGGTTTGGTTTAGGCGATAGGCTAGCAACCGGTCGCTATTAAACCTGTTAGCTGTTTAAAATCTAAAAAACATGCTAGAAGTGGAGATGAAGCATAAAATAGTCATGATCATGATTTTGACTATGTAGTGTTTAGTTCTGCCTAGCTACTTAATTTGGCAATATAGGCGTGACGTATCTATGCTTGAGGACTAGGCTATGTGGTGTGGGGTTTAAAATACACCTTTCCATTCTTCCGTGAATGTTGTGAGGCGACTAAGGAAACATTTTTCGTCATAAAAATGTTGCGCTTTTTATCTTATTCTACGGACGCAGACACTCGGGAATCAAATGGCCATTAGCGATTTGAAGTCTATTATTAGCTATGCGGATGTAGCGGGCCTTTTTTAGGGTTCCGTACACAATTGATAAAAATAGAACCCTGATAGATTCGCCATGTCATGTCCGTATGTCCGTATTTCACAATCAGTTTTTTCCGAATATAAGAAATTGAATAAGTAGATGTATTTTGTGAACCGTATTCTGATTTTCACACAAAAATAGAAAAAAAAACAATAGATTTGGAAGATGACATCAAACGGAACTCGAGTGAAGTATCAAATTATCAAAAGCCTACCTACCCCATTTGGGAATACGGGCGTGATTGTATGTAAATATATGAGGAGCTGGTGTGTCTTCAGGCGTCCCTGAATTACCTAATAGCTAGAATTCTTTACATTTCAAGCCTCACCCTCAAGTCATAACCCAGATAAATCAAAACCATTAAGGTTTAATATTTTAGTGGCAGACACTCGCGGCCCATTTCAATTAGTTCGTCCTAAATTCAAGCTCTTGGGTCTGTTATTATATCCACTATACAATAAACGGTGGACGGCACGTCTCCTGGATTTTATGTTAAGGGACCGACCGCCACTAACTCTTAACACACATCGGAAATGCCAAGAGCACTATGATAAATAGGTATGAAGATCATTTTGAAAAGTGAAATACATTATAATAATTACAAAAGGATCGTAATCTTTTTTAAATCCCAATTATGTATATGTAAAATATCAAAATAATAAAATTTAATTGAAAAAAAACAAGAAAATGTACCACCAAAAACTGTATCACCAAAATCACTATTTTTGTGTGCCCTCCCTTTAAATACTTTTTTTATTTAAGTTTTTGAAAAAGTTACTCTATGTTCTTTACAAGGCGTGTTGTCGGGTTGAAAATAACACATATCCATTTCTTCCGAGGATTTTTGGTATGCTTTATGCTAGCCACATGTCATTATTATACTACCTATTCCATCTGTTTTCAAACATAAAACTATGGCTGCACAGCATGAAATAGACATTATCATTGGCCTTTCTCACGTTTCGTGTGCTCTGCCTACCCCATTTAGGGACACAGGCGTGCTTGTATGTATGTAAAGTAAGGCAAACCAGACGAGATAATAAAAATAAACAATGGTACCGTTACTGAGTTACGTGGCGGTAGTCAGATTATTATATCTATCCTTATCACTCGTATGCAGTCATGGCGTCAACCTCTGAAACTTTGTTTACATTCTTTATCTCGTCTGGTTGGCCTTAGTTTAACTAAATGCATTGTGTTCCGCAAAAGCAACTGAATAAGAAACACAAATTTTGTATCACCAATTTGATTACACCCAATATATTACATACGCTTCACTAAAATCCGTATACTTAAAGCTTTGATAATCTTCACATCCATGACAAACGAGAGAACTATGTATAACGAAACCATGTTCCAATTAAGAAAACGTCAACATTGTTAATTTCAATGTAAGCTAACTAACATTGTTTCAGTATTCATTTGTTAAGTAACTGCTTGAAATAACAAATGAATACTGAGGACTCCCTAGTTGACAATCTTAAGAGAATATCAGATGGGACAATTCTTAGTTCTGTTATTAATCAATCTTTGTAAGCTCAAAGCAGATGCGCACGTAATTATGTAGTTAATAATTAATTTTGTCGGTGATTCTTACATTAAATGGGTCTTAGATTGCATTTGAATAAACGAGAATGAAATTTTGATTTCGTATAAGCATAAGCCATTCTATACTATTCGGCAAGTAACTTCGCACGATTTTAGAGAGAGAGAGAGAGAGAGAGAGATAGAGTGAGTAAGTTTGTGCAGCGCTTTTCCTTTCTTGCGCCGCATTTTTCTCAATGATTTGTAAATTTTTGGCAACGAAGGTCTTCCGGAAGTGCTTGTAGAGTAGACTCTAAAAAGACGTTTAAAAGTGATCTTAAGAGTAAGTAAGTGAGTTGTGTGAGTTTCCTATTTTGCCTTATTTCCCGAGTGGTGTGGGATTAGATTAACACCTCTCCACTTCTTTTGTGGATGTTTTGACAGGCTAGCAAACTTTCACTATTAAGTATTACCTTTTTCATTTGTTTAAATCCTAAACTCATGCGAGAAGTGGCTGCGAAACGTGAAATAGAAACGTGGTTTTGTCTGTTACGCCTTGTATGTGCTCTGCCTACACCATCTGGGAACATAGGCGTGATTGTATATTATGATTCTTTTACCTTATCAACAAATTTTGCTAATTTCCTCTATTTAAGTCAATAAACCTAAATAAATGTCGCTTAACCAAATTATCATTTCAAGCGTCCAAATACATAATCTGCGTGAGATTCAACTATTTAACTATCACGGTTCAATGAAATCTTCCGACAAACAGACAGATCAGCGAGACAGTGGAATGTTTGTATATTTGTATTAGAGTTCCGTTAAACCCCTACGGAACCCTAATAACATTCGCATCGGCGCGGCGACATGCATATCAACACTAATGTATTGGTTTCATACACAGAATAATAACGCCTAGAATTGTTTAAGCTATCGAACTGTGTGGTGTCGGATTTAAAAAAACATTTCTGCATTTCATCTGTGGATGTCGTAAGAGGTGGCTAAGGAAATAGGTTAAGGTATATTTTAGGCGAAAAAGGCACGTCTGGCTGTCCGCAGAGGGGTGCTCGTTCCAACACTAATGTACGGTAGCGAAAGTTGGGTATGGCAAACGAAGCATAAAAGTAGAATAAATGCAGTA
>BHDV01020066.1:48664-75766 GCA_005406045.1 Adoxophyes honmai
TTTAATGGAAGAGCAAGCGAGACGAGAACTCAATGAAAAAGCCGGACCGTAAAATTCATGGTAGTGCACAAACGCCCTTACTGTGTTATAACGGGGCATAGAGTCTTTTTTCCTTCAGATGTATTAAATATACATTGTTATAAGATTCGGAAAATAATACTTTAAAACACTACAGCCTTATATGTATACCTATGTATTACACGACTTACCACATTCTTGACAGGTTGAATATGAATGGTTTTAATTTTGCTCTTGTACGGTACAGTCAGAGTCAAATAAAACTTACCATTAAAAACTTTTGCGTTGTAATGTTCGTTTGATTATCAATTCCGATATGACAAGATCAATTTTCTATTCCAGATCTAGCCTTATCTGTACAATAATTATATATTTTACTTTTATGCTTATGAATATGCGCCGTGAAGTGTCGGGTTTAAATTCGCACCTAATGTCATTTCACATAATTTTATACCCTAATAATTAATTATAATTTAATAGCCTAATTAGTACACCTTAGATCCAATACACTACACTACTCTAATTATGATTTAAGTTTGTTGTATTTATTTATACATACATACATACATACCGTCACGCCTCTTTCCCACAGGGGTAGGCAGAGACCACTTTGTTCCACTTGCTACGATCCTGACATACCTCTTTTGCTTCATCCACATTCATTAGTTTCTTCATACATGCTTCGTCGATTTCGGGTACTCTTGACCTGACCTGTTTCTAAAACGTCCACGATTTGGTCACGGAACGTACGTCTAGGTCTTCCCCTCCCAACACATCCATCCATCCATCATTATTTATACCAATCTAATAATAATATTACCCAATTATTATTAAACCTAATCGTTACTGAAACTATAAAATGTCACAAGCGCTAAAGGCTGTTCAACTTGTATTTTATACTGAAACCCGACAACTGTCGGTTAGGTTAGGCTTGTGTTACTCATACTCATCCATCAAAATATTTTCATCAACAGAGAAAATTGACAATTAAAGGATAATTTAAGGTTTAAAGGATATATTATAGATAATTTGTTTCAATAACACTCCAGTTTTAGTATCATTACGTAATAATATTAGCTGTCTAAAACAATTAACTAAGTGCAAATTAGTGCTTGTAATAATTCGGTATTAAGTAATTAGATATTAAGAAAATTCGCAATCCTGAAATTAGGGTTATTTATTAATTAGGATAAGTAAATGAATTTTCAGGTTAGTGATTTTCGTGTTACCAAAATTAGGGCCAATGAAATTAGGATAAAAGGTTTTCTGGCTAACGGAGGGGAACCATGTTTCCAAATGTGGTAGGCAAGCGCACGAGTCTTTATATAAACAAATTGTATTATGACGTTTTTTCACGAGATGTCATGGTCTAGATCTAAAGAACGAGTCCAACTTTTACTTTTTATATGTTTTACTTTGTTTATTCTGTAAGCTTACCTAGCCACATAGTTATGCCGCAGACTGTACTTCACCTAGAAATAAAAGTCCACCATTTTGAATTACAGGAATGTCGTAAATTTTTTCAATCACGCACCTTTCTAATATCGTCCCTTTT
Organism: Adoxophyes honmai; assembly: GCA_005406045.1. NCBI lineage: Eukaryota > Metazoa > Arthropoda > Insecta > Lepidoptera > Tortricidae > Adoxophyes > Adoxophyes honmai. The sequence goes on from BHDV01020066.1 coordinate 50,238, forward strand.
ATTTCAAAAAATCCATGAAATATTAAACTTGATTAAATTTGAAACAGTACTTTTCCTTCGTCTATTTTTGGTGAAAAGTAATTTCAATTGAATTATTACTTGACGATGAGAGTTTCATATTTTATTTGTTAATGTTACTTTTAGAGTTCTGTATTTTACAAAGTAAAATCGACGTCAAAACCTTCACTGCGCGCTGCCGCTCTTTCCGCGCGACTGTTTGACACAACTGACAGCGGTTCACAACTACCCACATTTTAGCAAAAGCTATTTTATGACATTAGTCATGGTTTCGTCTGCTTTGCCCCATTTGAGATTACAAGCGTGATATATGTATATATGTATGAAATGTTTTTGAAATGTCAAAAGCAGTTATAAGTAATGTTTTCACACGCAGCCATGACGTAAAACTCTCAACTCAAGTTTTAATATCAGTAAACTAAAGAGGCTAATAACTTGTTATTTGATTAGACCTCTGTAATCTAGATAAAAGTAGATTCTAGATAAAAATGAATGTAGGTTGACGTCATACGTTTGTTATAGTTAACCATAGTTTCGCTAACTTAACTTTTTCGTTAACTATAGTTAACCATAGATTGGATATTGTCTAACGCTCTAAAAATCTACATTGGTTTCAATTTGACACTTGAAATCAAATCTCACTTTGAAATTGAAACATTTGGGATCACGTAACATCATCGCAACCAAAGCCCATACCCATATTTGATTTTGACATTTAAACCAAAATGAACGAATAATTTTCTAAAAATTGGTTTTGCTTAAGCTCTAAAAACGCTCTCACAATCGTATTTCCTTTTTTTACACGAAAGCACTTTACCGCAACGCTTGTGATCTAGATCGCTTTCCTCCGTGAAACCGATGATTTTTAGTGCGTTATCAATAGCCCTGCTGGAATCACATAGATATTACTCATGCCAATATAATATTAATATTCCTCAAGATATCGCCTCAGAGCCCCTTCAATCCGAGCTGGAGACAAACTTCTTATCAGTTAGTTTAACAGTTAATCCACGGATAATGGAAAATGAAGCTTGTAATAACTTCAAACTGACCCTGCGAACTTTGTACAATCAGCAACAGAGGTGAGTAGAAGATAAGACGGAGAAGAATAAATCGCGTGTAAAGGTATGATTTCATTCTTGAATGCACGCAGCTGCAGAAGGCTTAACTCACACTGGCGCAGAGTGTGGCAGAGTCGAAGAGACGTGACGTGTCATAATACTCGAATATAGTGTCGTCAACTGCAGCGACTTCGAATTGGATTCGTATCTTACCACTCAATTTAAAGTTGAAAGTTTTAGTGTAAAGTGCATTTTTATAATCTTTAAACAACTTTAACTTTCTTTTCTTTAAACAAGTAGATACGTCTCTTTTTTATGTTCAACTCCCACTTTACATTAATATATTCTCTGGTCGTCTATACATCATACGTACACAGTTCGCAAACGGGGTAGGCAGAGCGTACGAAACGTGACATAGACAAAACCATGATCTTGACTATTTCACGCTTCGCAGCCATTATCCATTGTGTAGATGAAAAGCGCCGCACGAAACTTGGCACGTACTGTTCGATTTTCAAAACATCTTTTAGTTTTTTTATTAGACCGGAGAAATTCGTTTAAGTGAATACTTAGTTGTGTTTCTGTTTGTACTGCCTGCTAGTCAATGACCTTCAGCTAACAGTTAGTTACCAAGCGATTAAAGCATTTGACATAGAAATGTATAATTCGACAACCACGAACCAATTAGTTAAGTATACATACATACATATTCTCACGCCTGTATTTCCAAGAGGGGTAGGCAGATAGTTAAGTATACAATTCGAAATTCCAATTTTATTTGTTTAATTGCAAATAGGCTCCTGAGAGCACTTTTACACGTCTTATTGTCGAGTCTACCAGCGCTTCGGGAAGACTATCGTTGCCGAGAAGAATGCGGCGCAAGAAACTTGGCAGAAATTATTTTTTTCACAGCGTGTTAAAAAAATAAGTAGTAAAAAAAACACAGTGTGCAAAATCTGGAGACAAAACATTCTAATAAAAGCATATATAGCATTGATCCAATATAACTGTCCGACACGATGTAGGTACAGGCATTGTTATGAAAACAATCTACTGAAAACCATAGCATATTTTGTTTTTTTTTTTAACGGTTTGATTGGACTTAAAATTAAAAATACCGCCGGAGGTTTCTCAGCTTTGCTGATTACACGGTTCGCGACGCCAGCCTACATCGTTACTTAAACGCTCATTTGCATACATCGCTCCAAAAAGCCGACATTTTGTTATATCCCTTAGGCCTTTCGCACAAGGAGCTACTAAAAAAGAACTAGTTACAAACTGAAGTTAGTTAAGAGTTACTTGAGTGTCACCACGCATACAGTCAAGGAAATTGATTATTGTGCCACTTTGTACCTTTTCACAAATAATGTCACTGTGACATACCATACTTTTTACTAATCAAAGCAATATGAAACTCACTATGAAAAGGTTCAAAGTGGCACAGGTATCAATTTCCTTGAATGTACATTTATATCGAAGTTCGCATAAGAAGCGACTAGGCACTAGTTTCTAAACTGATCACGAAAGACGTGGCGCGCCGATCGCCACGCCACTGGTAACCCGAGTTTCAGTTTGTGTTGCCAATTTAGCGACTTTGTCGCTGGAAGTCACGACTTTTGCTCTAGACTTAACGACTAGCGATGTATCGATAAGTCATTAGACTATAACCAAAATACTCACAAATTACAATATCTAACTTTTCATTAAACAGTTTAGAGATAAATATTTATTTTAGTAATTTCAATCAACTTTTTTGAGCGTAAGTCGTCATTTCTAGCGACAAACTTGCTAAAATGGCAACAGTCTGTGAAACTGAGTTTCGTTTCCTCACATTTGAGAAGCTTCGTGAGCGAGATACAGTTACTATATGGTTTAAAATAGTAATTATTAATGAATCCCGTCACTTTTGAGTAGCTATGTGAGAAAGGCCTAAAGCGTCGCGTTTATTAATTCTGTATTAGCACCGTAGGTTTCTAAGCCGATTAAGCCGCACGTCCATCATTCACATGGAAGCTATTACCATGAATTTACATGGAACAGTGTGATGTCGGGAGAATTACACCTTTCTTATTCTTCCCTTCCGTTGTGAGTATATGTATACCTACTACAATCCCGAACTCGTAGGATCCCGATCTTGCGATATTTCATGTATTTTTTCGGGATCTATGATATCTATGATATAAAAGATGTTTGATGTATCGTGTGCCAAAGTAATTTGGCAGATAAAAGGGGTAATTTCTTATATTATATTCAGCCCCATCACGCGTTCCATTTTTACCTTCGGCAAAATTCGATGCTGAAAAAAAAAACTAGGTGCCAATAAATTTGTCAGTACACTTCAAATGTGGCAATGCACTTCAAAATAACACTTTTACTTTTTTAGGCTTGTAGATTGCATAATTTAAAAATTATAATGCAACCACAGGGTACAGTTTGCTTATTGGGTCGCTGAACGTATCTATGTATAAGGCAGAATTATGAGCTGGATGTTAGTAAAATGTATGTAAAACGTCGCAATGTCAACACGCGTGACGAAACGTATAGCACCGAAGCCGTATTAACCCACATGCTAAGCTTGCTCTTCGGGAAAAGAGATTTATGTTTACGTAAACATACATAAAAACATATATCTGTATCTGTATTGTATATCACGTGGCAACATTCTTTTAGTCGCTCGTATTGGCATTATACAAACGTGTTGATAGATGGAACGGACCCTTTCCTTCGTCTCTTAATGGTAGCTTATACCCTAGGGCACGGGTTCCCGAAATAAGGGAGTTTACCCCATTTGAGGCGAAAATTGGGAAGGCTGCACGTGGATACGGAAAAAGAATCATGACTAGGTTAAATATCTATATCTTCTATTCTATCTATACATATAATAAATCTGTAACAAGTCCGTGTCTGTACATTGAAGATATTTGAGAAAAACTGTTACTAGGGCTATTTATTAGCGTAATAGAACCCAAAACAATAGTTTTTAGAATTATTGTCTGTTTGTCTGTTTGTCTGTTTGTTTGTGCGCGCTAATCTCTAAAACGGCTTAACGTAGAAGGTTGCGGTTTTCACTGATGTATAGGCATTTTTTCGGATTAACATATAGGGTATATTTTATTTAAATCGGTTCACAAATAAAAAAGTTATGTCCATTTTAAAAATTTATCAATTAGTGCTTGAAAGTATCGTTGTTGGTTTATAGAAAACTTAGTGAAAGCATTGAAGTTTTGTAATTTATAGTCCTTTAAATGATAACATGGAACTTGCATAATTATGAAAAAAAAAAATAGATAACACACGAAAAAAAGTCTAACATAAGAAGAGCTGGCAGTAATATACTAAACCGTACAAAATAGGGCTCATTTTAAGTTGGACGTTGCACAGGAGCGGCAAGCACTAATATAAAGCGCGCCGCGTGCTCCACCGCGGCCAACCTAAACAACTCAACCCCCTGAACATCTTGGAAGTTGACGTCCTACTGGAGAGGCGTCAACTACGGATCTATGCGGCCTACAGACCGGCGGCCAACATCACGGCAGAACTTGGCGTGGCATGGCCAACATCACGGCATGGCACCCATGCAGATCATCCTGGCGGGTGATCTCATCGTCAAACATCCAGCCTGGCACTCCATCAACACAGATACCGCCGGAAGGGCGATCCACAAAGCCGCAGTCTTGGGACCCGAAGAACAGACCAATTACTGCGTTGCGAGCGGATCGGAGCAGGTCATAGACTTCGCAATTAGCAAGAAAGTGACTGTAGAGATGGTGCAGGAGGCACTCCCTGACTTAGCATCCGACCACATACCTACCAGCCCTACTAACGCTGTAGTCCACGGCAACCACAATAGAACGGTGGCCGGGAAGACGCATCAACTGGAAAGTGTTCTCAGTAGGTCTGGAGAAGAAATCCCAGACCTGACACCGATCACATCCGCTGAGGATGTGGAAGAAGCTGCCAACATCCAGAAGTCGCTTAGTCGAGCTACACACACTGTTCCGGAAACAGAGAGGAGAAACTCACTCCCAACCCAGATCCAGGATCTCATACAGCGTACCTGCCAACTGAGGCGGCGGTGGCAGCTGACTAGATGCCCTTCCCTAAACACCCTGGTAGAAAAGGTCAAAGAGGAACTGAAGTTGCATGTTACAGAGGCCTGGTAGAGCCACATCGCGTCGATAGACGGAGATGTCCTCTCCATCGACCGGCTGTAAAAACAGCTGAGAGCAACATCGACGCCAACGAGACCACTGCGAGATCGGGACGTCCAAATGTGGTACAAAGCGGAAGACGAGGCGGAGATCTTCGCCGAGTGCCTCGAGAAGCAGTTGCAGCCGAACCCATGGGACGACGCCGAGTACACAGCAGCACTCAGCGAACACTTGGAGAGATACTTCACCCCACCATCGAGACCCGGCATGGCAACCCAGTTATCGTCTCGCCCAGCGAAGTGGAAAGGGAGCTAAAGAGATCTAACCCAAAGAAAACACCTGGCGTCGGCACGATCCCGAACATGGCCCTCTGCGACATCTACCGCGATGGACCATCGTGGCGATGACTAGAATCTTAAACGGAGTCACGCGCACCGGCTATTTCCCGACGGCCTGGAAGCTCGGTCGGTTGATAATGATACCGAAGCTCGGGAAGAATCTACAGAAACCGGAGAGTCATCGACCGATCGCGCTCCTCAGCACCACTGCCAAGGTGTTCGAAAGGTTAATAATATAATTCTAAAACATCTGCAACCACACATAGCACCGCGCCACGAAGAGTTCGGCTTTCGTAGAGCGCGCTCCAGAACCCTGCAGCTAACGAGAGTGCTTCACTTCCTGGCCGAGCCGAGAAACAGGAGGATGCGTCTCATCCCTAGGGACCCCCCGACGCCTATTAATCTGGCGGGCAAGAACCACCGGTGGGTTTTTAATGGGTATGCCTTCCTGTAAGGAGAGCCCTACATAACCGTCGCGTCGTCCCCAAGACGAGGCGGTATGCGTAAAGCATTTTCCCACCGCCCAAAAAAAGCCGCACCGACTGCACGACCAAGAGGTGTCGTGGACCAACTCGGCGAAAAACTTGGGCGTAAGCAGAACGTCGAAGAGGTCCCTACCGTAGAAGACTCCATGCTTTAATTCTCGCCGGCTCCACGTGTAACATCGTGTACAGAGAAGCTTTATAACTAATTGTTATATCTAATACTCAAAGTTAACTTTTTCCTGTAAAACACCCAAAATATAACCAATGGTTTTGCACGTTCCGAGTTTCACAAAACGTGTCGTGTATGTGTTTTGAGTTTCGTTTATTTTACTCTGAATGAAGCGTTCAAGTTCACTTTCTTTTCTTGATATTAATTCGTACAAATGAACAGACAGTATATGAGAATCAAAGTTATTATTATTAGTAGCCAGAGTTAAATCGAAGTCCACGCGGACGGAGTCGCGGGCACAGCTAGTAATATTAATAAAAATGTATAAGTATCTGTGAAAACAAGTTGACTCAGTTTACTTAAAACGAGACATTTTACTTTTAAAATAAAAGAAAATTGCTTTTAAAGTTTTTTTTATAATCCCTTGCCTCGCTCGCGACGTAACCTTCTAAAATGAAAAAAAAAACACTATTATACTAATTCATAGGGATTATTATTCAAGATCAAATCAAACAAACATTTGGTCTTAAAAATAAATATGATCGTCCCATCTGACATTAACTTTCTTTTAGTATCAATTTGTTACACTCAAATTACTTAACTGATGAATTGCCCGATGTCATGCCCACATAGTATTTTTATTACGGGGTTTTGTATTTATATTATTTATGAAATCTTAATAATTTATGGAACCGTGCAAGAACTAAAATGTAGGGATAGACGGTCCCAGATTAGATAATTATAATTAAACACTTATCCTGAGATTAATTAAAACTGTATAGCCTCTAAGGATCAATATATAATTACTTAAAGCTGTAAAGTCCCTAAGGGTCTGTACAAATTAAATTTACGAACAGCAGTGGTGTGAAATGCCACTCAGGTCTTAATTATTTCTACCTAACTTGCTTAATATACTAGTGGAGCGTAATGACCCGATTTAATTTTAAATTTACATACATACATACATACAGTCACGCCTCTTTCCCCCAGGGGTAGGCAGAGACCACTTTGTTCCACTTGCTACGATCCTGGCATACTTCTTTTGCTTCATCCACATTCATTAGTCTCTTCATACATGCTCGTCGATTTCGGGTACTCTTGACCTGACCTGTTTCTGTCTGTTGATGATTTTAAATTTGGGGATGTTTATTATCCATACACCTCCCCATTTCTTCCGTGGATGTCGTAAGAGGCGACTAAGGATATAGGTTAAGGTAAATTTTAGGCAACAGGCTAGCAACCTGTCACTATTGTACCACTTAAAACCAAAAATATATGCTAGGAGTGGCCACGAAACGTGAAATAGTCACAGTTTTGTCTATATGTATAGCGTTTTGTGTGCTCTGCCGCCCCCATTTGGGAATACAGGCTTGATGTATTATAATAGATACTTATTAATTAATCCACTCAATTAAAGTGAAATTTAATTGAAATTGATTTTTTCATTTTATATTTGAGTTATGAGTCGTTAGTAAGTGCTGTATTTATGTATATCTGTTAGTTTATACATTAGTGGTATAGATGTATAAATGGACGACAGATAAAAGACAAAAATAGATTTTAACAAAAACATAATTTTGAAGTAACAACTTTTCTCTTGACTTTGAAAATGTTTAATCATGGTAACCACTTCAAAACTTGAGCTTTGTCAACTTAGGTTACCATTTAAAGTTTGCAATTTGACATTGACTTGCAAAGAAGCAGTGGCGTAGCTAGGTAACCAAGGGCCCTGGGGCAAATAAAAAAATTGGGCCCCACACCTATGTAAGTAAACTGATTATTGTGGCGTAGCTAGCATGGGTGGCACCCCCCCCTTGAATTCGATAGAAACGGTTCGGGGGCCCCCTGAGCTTGGGGGCCCCGGGGCACTGCCCCGCCTAGCCCCTTGGTAGCTACGCCCCTGCAAAGAAGACAACTTTTTCGGCATTTGTAAGCCTTGATATACAAATACTACAGACTAGGCACCGATCTGTGACGAGCGTGGTGGAACAATATCTTGTGATTGTTAGCGTACGCTTATTCACCACAGTTGAAAACAAAAACTGAACGACCAGTATAAAAAAAGCCGTTGAAGAGTTCCCTCCATCGGAGACAGTCCCGTCTGAGCCACCAGAAGTCCCCTACCGGAATATTGTATTGTCATCCAAGTTACGTAGTTATACCAAGTTTCAGCTCAATCGATTTATTGGAGGTGGTTCAAATATTTCTTGCATGATTTTTTGTAAACACTAAACGCTCAAACATACATACAAAATAGAAGTTTTAAATAAAAGCTTGTAAAAACAGGGCATATCTGATTACTTTTTATCGATGCGTATAAAGGTTGTTGGCCAAAAACGTATTTAAAATTAGATGAAGGAAAGGAAGTGACAAGAATTTTCAGGGCTGTTTACTTGGTTTCGCCACGGGTCACGTCAGTATGTTAGCATAATATATGTTAGTATATGTTTGTCATGTTTATTCATGGCACCGTATCTTTGGCAAATTATCGACACAAAACGGAACCCAGAAATGTTGGCCCGGACAGTGTGGAAGAGGTTCATGAATAAAACATTTCATTTTTAGGGTTCCTTTAGGTCTAGGGCTCACAGCTACCGATTAGTTGCAGCGGCAAAAAGGTTCATACATACATAGATCACTCCTGTATTTCCTCATGGGGTAGGCAGAGCGCACAAGACGCTACAAGTTAAAACTATGACTTTTTCACGTTTCGTAACCATCTCGTATATTTTTAAGTTTTAAGTTAAGAGATATGAGTACTTACAATAGTTAGAGGTTGCTAAATCTATTCCATTATCCATCTGGTTACCCTGAAATTTCTAAACGTGGCGCTGGATTTTTGAATTCATGAGCTCTGCCTACCCCTCTTGGAAATACTGGCGGTATGTATGTAAAGATTAACACCACAGTCTTCTTAGCGAATTTACATACACATACATACAATCACGCCTGTATTCCCAAATAGACAAAACGATGACTATTTCACGTTTTGTGGCCACTTCTAGCATATATTTTTTTTAGGTTTTGAGGTGGCAGGTACAATAGTGACAGGTTGCTCACCTGTCACCTAAAGTATACCTTAACCTATGTCCTTAGTCGCCTCTTACGACATCCACGGAAGAAATGGAGAGGTGTTATTCTAAACCCGACACCACACAGAATTTCATGACAAAAAGTCACGTGTATTGTATAGAACTGTCTGTATTACTAAATCAGTGAATGACTAATCAAGGCCTTGCTTGTCCGGCTTACCGGGCCGTGTCTAGATTACCATATCTATTGGGGAGGGCTCAGTGGCGCCCCTAGCGGATTATTACCAATGCATGAGCTTATGCGTCCATTGGGCCAGCTCCACAGACTTATATCGAAATAGATGACTCAAGTGTACGTACTTAGGGAGCCAAAAGGGAGAGCAATGCTCTTCCTTTGACGCGATTTCGTTTAGTTTTTTACCACTTAGTAGTTTAACTGCCTAGAGACAGAAATTGAATAAGGCGGCGTCACCTTTGTATCTGTGGGAAAGCCTCCATTAGAGAGATCTCTCCCCAGATCTCCTGGGGACTGAAGTCCACAGAGAGGAAGTTGGATGTTGTAGTATTGCAACCGTTCGTCGAATCTTCGTTAGCGCGATGTAGGATCGTTTAGTTCGGTTATTCGACGCATATGGCGCTGGGGCACTACAAATCTGTTCCACTCGGACTGTCAATTCCCATCACTAAAGCGCTCATGTGACGTTACTGTAGGTAGAGAAAAAGTGGCACGCTTAGGCCCTGCACAGATGACAGACTATCCGCGACGGACTTTTTAAACTGTGAAAATAGAACCTACGGAATCATAATGCAGTAACGCACACGACGCGCAAAAAGTCCGGCGCACAATGCATACAATCCTCGCAGACTTGTTATGCGCCGCCGACTCGATCGCGCAAAGAGTCTGTCGTAAAGAGTTAGTTTTCATACAAATGCAGGAACTCGCGGTATCTATTTCGATATGAGTCTGGCCAGCCCCACATTTACAAACACGTATTTCTTGAATACACAATATCAGGGAATGGCGGTCTTTATTTGTTGGCGTAATTTTAAACGAGGGACAGCTGTTTTCCGTGATTTTGGAAACATATTTTATTACGGACGTGGATTATCGAGTCAAAAAGGGATTTTTACTGCTCATGGAAGGCTAAAAATTCTGTGTGGTGTCGGGTTTGAATAACTTTCAGTTTCTTCGGTGGATGTTATAAGAGGCAAATAAGGGTGGGGTTAGGTATGCTTTAGGCGACCGGCTAGCATCCTGTCACTATTGTACTTATTAATTTAAAACCTAAAAAGTATGCTAGAAATTGTTACGAGGCGATATGTGGTCAAGGATTTGTATATGTAGTGTTTTTTGTACTCTACTTACCTATTGTAAGTAAAATTAGATAATAGGAGCTCTCTCTGGCGTCTGAGATCATAAAAAAACTTCATACAAAAACCTTCATCTGTTTATGAGACACGGAGTTACATCCAGTCACACACTCAGTGGTCAAACTCAATTAGAACTAGCTTCACCTCCACTTCTTCCGTGGATGTCATCAGATGCGAAGTATAGAGATCAATATACCAATGCATACAAACCAATAAACGCTTCGCTCGTATAACACAACACAATCAAATTTCGGTTGGTGATTATTCCGCTAAACCGATGTCCATTAAATCTAGAGCCGTGCTTTCAATGATATTGCTTTTGTCTGGGATCAATCGAGTCTGGACATTAATTAAGCTGACAATGCTTTGTTTCGAGCACCGATAACTAATGCGCCGAGCTGGCTGAAGTGGTGTTTACATCGGCATTATCATCACCATCACCAAAACTATCATCATCACTACGTATGAAACAAAGTCGTTTCCAGCTGTCTATCCTTATGTTTATGCTTTACAACTACGCAACGGATTTTGATACGGGATTTAATAGATTACTAAATACAAAAGGAAGTTACATACATACATCAATAACGCCTGTGTTCTCAAATGGAAATGGAGTACTTAGGCAGAGAACATGAATCGTTACATACATAAAATCATGACTATTTCACGTCTCGCAGCCACTTCTAGGATAATATTAGGCTTAAGAACAAATGATAGAGGTAGTAATTGTGACAGGAGGCTAGCTTGTCGCCTAAAATGTATCAAAACCTCCTTAATAGGAGAGGAAGAGTAGAAGAGAGGTGTTATTGACAGTGTGGAAATACTTAACGCACACCCCCGGGCTTGGATAGGCCCAGGACTTATGAAGAACTCTTTCCCTCGTCCTCTTCCCGTTTTTGTGATAGCTAAGACGTGTTATCACTAATAATAACTCCAAGGTTTAAAATATACAGGGTGACCTCTAAGACGTAATACAAAATTAGCGTTTCGGGCTCAGTTAATGACAGAGAATTTAATACACTAACTCATTGGTTAAGGTTAGCCTTGTTTAATTTGTGCTTATTTTCAAACAAAAAAAATAATAAAAATCTCAAAGTATGGTCACCGTACACTGCATAATCGAGTGTCACAGGTACTTGTCAAGTTTAAAAACGTTTAAAGCTAAGAGTCCACTTGTCGGTATCGTACGCATCGGACGTATCGCACGCAACGGATTTTAGTATTGTTTGTATAGAAACTCACACAAGTGCGTCCACCTGTCCGCATCGTACGCATCGCACATCGCCATTATATCTGATTGAATGCGATGCGTCCGATGCGTGCGATGCGGATCTGTGGACGCCTACCTTAACACTGCTACAGCTATCGATCTTTTATCATTACAAAAGACACAACTAGACTCTTTAAGTATCTACTTTACTTCTTACCTACTTAAATTGAATAATACATACATACATATTCTCCCGCCTGTATTCCCAAGAGGGTTAGGCAGAGCACATTAATTCAAAAATCCAGTGCCACGTTTAGCAATTTCAGGGTAACCAGATGGTTAAACGTGAATTGAACGTAAAGTTAAATTGAATAATAAGCGATGCCAATTTTAAATAAGTAAATTTATTGTTCAATCGGATAAATGCAAAAGTACATACTTAATCACACGTATTTTAGCATGTGTTCAATGTGGCCATCGTCTTTCTGTACACAAAACTCCGCCCGTCGTCTAAGGTTGTTCCTAAGTCTACCAATGTTTTCTTGTCGCACTCTTTTAATAATAATGGTTTATGTAGTTTATGTATTACGTTCCTCAAGAAGTCTTCATACTTTAGTCCATTTAAGTTTCTATCAATTAAATGCGGTCATATTAGATGATTGTTCACAATACCCGCCCAAACATTAACTGAAAACCGAGTCAGGAAGGAGTGTCTGCGAGTTGCATGAGAGTTTGCTTCACACCATAAGTGCTCATTGTGAACGTTAAATAAGCCAAATCTTATAAACGTAGCTTCATCAGTCCATAAAATATTTAATTGTAGGTTTTGTAGCACCTATCAACAAACTGAACCCTTCGGGGGTAGTCGGCTAGCACAATGTCTTGTATTTTTGGAAGTGAAAGTGATGTAACCATGCTGCATTTCATAGCTTCCAAATAAAAATTGGCTCGTGGTAAATCTTGCAGCTGCGTCGTCTTTTGTACTCGCTTCTGGGTGGTGACTAAAATACCGAAAGATTTGTGTCCGAAACGATTTTGAGTGTCGCGGCTATCGGCTTCTAGCTTGAGCGTGCATTTGGACTAAGAGGTGTCCGTATTTCCTTAAATTTGGGATAGTTCTGTTTATTAATACACGAGTAGGGGTTGCACTGCCCAGATAACGTTCGTGAAAGAGTCTTTGCGTCTGCACAGTACTCTGAGATGTAAAATAGAACGCTACCATATCCATCCGCTGGATAGGCGTGTACGAGTAGGCATGATTACGAGGTATTTTATTATTTTACACAAATTTACGATGAATCTTATTGTTGTTTGATAACAAACAACTAATGTCAAGAACAGTCAAAGTGAGTTTTCTTCATAATTTATCTGTCAGATAGTCAAAGACAATTGGGTTAGTTACATAAGGACTTTTTACTGTAAACTTAATGGTAAAGTGACCACATTTAACGGAAAAAATTAGGAATAATGTAAACGTAAAAAAAGAATACTAATGATCACTTTAACAACATGCGACCTAGTCAGGGGTTTTAGTACAAGGGAAACATATTTAAAACATTGGTTTTGTATTACGTCTTAGAGGTCACCCTGTATACGGTTCTAAAACTGAACGATACTTTAAAGAAACGGTGTCAATGTCAATCTCCCGCGGCCGTCGCTTCCCGCATACAAATGGCGAAGCCATAACTTGATTAACTTGCATTATTATTTAAATTCAAAGGCGCTTTTCAAAGGGAAGCGTTCCTTTGCCTTTATTTTTGCCGTCTTCTAAGAGTTGTAATTTAGACTAAAAAGAAATAATGAAACATTAAATGGTTGTACGGGCGGTATTCCTTTACATACTTAACGCTGAATTAAAAAAAAAAAAACGGATTTTTCACGTCGATGCCGTTGCCAATACAAAATCTATTTTTGTATTGACCTAATGTTACTTCACCTGATTTTAACTTACCTTTCCGTATTAAAGTTAGACTTTAGATGGCCTTTGTATTGGACAAATTTGTGCTTCAAGTAAACTACAGTAAAATTTGTCGTTTATTTTAGGCGTTACCGAGTTTATAATCTAACAAAGCTTAGGCCTGTTAGATGTTGAAAACTGACAGAAAATGACATTTTTCTTTATAATATAATTAATAGGTAAAATCCAAATGAAACAAAATTATGTTTAAATAGTACCTAATTTTATTAAAAAAGAACTAATGGAGTCATCCAGACCGATGCAACGCATAAAAAAGAACAAATTCATACAACCTAAGTGCCATATAATTTCAATCAAACTCTTACAATGATCAACTTACCAAACCAACACCAATCAGCTAAACATAACTAAGTAACAGGCAATAGTTACACATAATCTGACAAAGTCGTATGCTTACGGCGTTCCTTCACAAAAGGTAACCCTTTGTGATATGAAGACCTTTTCAGAATGAAAAGGAGTAATTTGGGAAACCCTTTGCTATCCTACCGACTGCGCCAGGATCATCTTCCATCATTGTCATGCTTTCTTAATTATAATTAGAAGGACGAGATAAACGGGAATTAGAGGTCTTAAAGCATTTTAAATATTAGTGTGCTTAGTTATTTAATCCACAATTGAAAAGGTTTCTTGAATGGAGCTACTCAAAAGCGACGGAAGTGAGTAGGTAGTAGTTACAATTACAAACCAGTTACCAACTGAACCACAAACGCCACGAAACGAAATTTGACCGTTAAAACTTAAGCAAAAGTCATCACTTCTACTCGTAGCGACGAAGTCTGTGATACTGAATTTCGTTTTGTCGCATTTAAGTAATGCCGTCTATGTATTGTAGCATGGGCGTAGCCAGGGGGGGGGTTTTGGGGGTTCAAACCCCCCCCCGAAAAGTTCAGGCTCCCATACAAAAATCGTGATATTTTTGTGTCCGACTCGCACTTGGCCGATTTTTTTTTGGTCAAACCCCCCCCGAAACTAAATCCTGGCTACGCCCGTGTATTGTAGTACCTACCGTCTCGTATACTAACGGTTTGAGCTGTGTTCCTTTTCTTGCGGGCTCAGTGAGGTTTGGAAATTTCACACTTAAAACTGAATTTCTTCACCGCTGTGTGCAGGTGTCTCCACGTTTTGCTTCACCGAATGTCTCGTGGTAAATATCAAATCCGATTTCGACTAATTTGACACTTTAGACATTATTGTTTCTTCAAAGGTATTCGATATTCTTTTATTTCGAGAAGAGACTAACAGTCGAGTTCATAAATATATGACCAGACAAAATGCCAAATATGTAAACTTTTGCACCTTATTTTCAATATCATAGAGGTGTACTTACAGATATTTTTGAACCCTCGATTTTGCTCATATATTAATGAACTAGACTGTACAATAGCATAAGTGTCAATAATTCCCGATCAAATACATAAATTTCTCTTCTAAAATCTACGATCCTCTGAAGAGAATGAAGACGTTATCTATTACTTAGAGGTATATCTTGAGTTTATCTTTCTTTCTTCAATGGCAACAAAGCCATTAAACGACCACAGATGCCTAAACCTCTCATTTAAAACACTTAATTGGCCCATTTAGCTCCAGCAATTGCATATTTAACTGAAAACCTTTTCAAAATAAACTACGGCCCATTGAGTTCAGTCTCTGTTTTAATAACCTCAAAATCGCATTAAAGAAGTTTTGGCTTTTGTAATAGTGGCTTTGGTGTAAGTTTGTCAAGTCTCAATTTGATTTGGCAAGTGAGGTAACGACTATAATAAATTTCTATTGAGTGAATAGATAAAGTTTTGAACGCTGAAATACGTTTATTATGGTCTGGTTTTATTTACGTGTTTGTGAAAACATCTGAAGGCTGGTTGAGTGTTAATTTAATTTGACTATGCTCTGTTTCATTTAATAGAATTGTAATGATCAAATTCTCATATCCTGTGTGGTGTCGGATTTAGAAAAACACCTCTCTATTTCCTCCGTGGATGTTGTTAGGGTCCTACGGACTAGTTGAGATCAATAAAAGCGGACTGTATTTCAATAGGACTAGTACATTTGATCCGTCTTAGAGTACAACTTTAACCCGAACAAACAGATTTTTTATTAGTTATTGCGAGGGCCGTCCTACGCCGCTGAGGTCCCGTGTCGAGTGGTGAGGTCCGTCTGCGCCGGCGAATAAATAGGCAGCGCCCGCCGCCCGCGCCGCGGCGATCGCGCGTTGATGGTACGGTCCTCAACATGCTCCCCGGGTTGAAGTGCGAGAAGGACTTCAAAGTTCTGAAAGGAGACAAATATTATTAAAAGCTCTTCGAATGGTGCCTCCCCTCGTTTTCAGCTCGGCGACTCTAGAAACGCCGTCACTGCCAGGGTACGTCTGGATGACTCGGCCCAGGGACCAAAGTAATGGTGGAAGAGCTTTTTCCTTGATAAGGACCAGTGAGCCAATTTAGAGGCGCGTAAGAGGCGATTTAGGAAATAGGTATGTAGGCAAGAAGGTAGGCGAAATAGTGATGGTATTGTTTATGTAGCATTTCGTGTGCTCTGCCTACCCCATTTAGGAATACAGGTGTGGTCATAAATTGAGGACGTTTACTAACATAAAACTACCGTGAGACTCACTCATAGTAAAATAAAACGGATCTACCTATTCACGTCTTTATATCGAGATCAGCTCGACATGTTCAAGCCCAATTCGTGACCCATCATCTGGAGCTATCTACTAAAAATATAAAGACGTCTTGATGTAAAATCGTGAGCAGATCCATTTTCTTTACAATGGATATTATTCTGCTCATTCTCGATAAAAAAATTACATCAACGTGTCTAAGAAAATTCATGAAGTCTAAGCTTCATGAATTTTCTTAGTGTGGTGCTTATACAAACATATAAGTACCTACAACTACATACATACATACTAAAGCCAACCCCTCTCACGACACGAAGAACAACTAGAAAGAAGTACCTACTCGATTACTTCTGGACCGAGGCGTTGGTTATTAATGTTGGCCGTTTGTTGTTAATGAAGAATGCGACACTATACGACGAAATATTGTATTCCGATTTAAGTCGAGCTCTAATCTAAACGGTCGTTCATGTCAAAGAGGGGTCAACTCGCTGGAATATTATTTTTTTGAGTAGCCTCGACTTCCACGGAAGAGATTTAGAGGTGTTATAATAAAGTCGACTCTGGCAAAGGGTTGGTGTATTGTGGGCGATCGGCTAGCAATCTGTCACTACAATATCACGTTTGACCATCTGGTTACCCTGAATTTGCTAAACGTGGCACTGGATTTTTGAATTCATGTGCTCTGCCTACCCCTCCTGGGAATACAGGCGTGAAAATATGTATGTATGAATAATAAACTTGACATCACACGGCAAGCTTCAGTTCGGGGTATCACAGGAAATACTGCAAAATTTGTATGGAATGTCATTTGAGTGGAAAAAGAAATAAGGTTGTGGTTCTTAGTGAAAATAATACAAAAATGCAGGAAATACCACTAAAGATGGTATCAAAAAACTGAAGTATGGTTTAGGAAGGTTATTCATGGAACATTATGGTGTCTGTAGTATCAGATGAGAAAATCGGTTGGAAGTTTTGGGCCGCGGCTACCCGGAAACTTGAATAAATTTTGGCCATTCAATCTCGATACTGTAATATCTGATAACCGAAGCCTTAGCATTATTTGGTTTATTTAAATTAAATTAAATTTTAGAAAGACACCAACTTTGCAAATTGAATTTCAGATGCAGAAAGTAATTCCTTTGCATGTCGTCTGGTTTTCTGGTAATACTTATCTATATTAATACCTGATTTTGCACAGTCGCGTACCTACATAATTTTATCTAATTCGTATAATATTTTTTAAATAAATACTCGATATGTATTGGTAAGCAGATCACACAAAACGCTGTGTAGGGCAAAATTGAGACTATTTCACGTTTAGTTGCCTCATCTAGCATATTTTTTAGGTTTTTAGTTGGCAGGTACAATAGTGATAGGTTGCTAGCCTGTCGTCTAAAACTAGGTATACCTCTTAACTTGAGTATTTCCTTAGTCGCCTTTTACGACATGCACGAAAGAAATGGAGAGGATAAAGGATACTGGGCTACTATTTAAATATACCTGTAAAAATAATATTTTTTGCGTCTAGGGTTGAAAACTTTATACAGATCGAGTCTTTACAACTAACCTGCCTTTACGACTGGGGATGATAAGCCGGATATCCTTTAAACTACCCCTGAATGGGCAGGGGCTAATTGTGGCCAGCATTGGCAGAGAAGCTCTGACGAGAGATGTCTTTAGGTTAACTTTGTTTTTTGCTGATTGTTTGTTTCGTTTTATCCTATGAGATGATTTTTGTTTTGAGGTTAAAGTATGTTTTAGACGACAGGCTAATAATCATCTGCGAAACGTGAATAAGTCTTGTTTTTCTATGTATGGGTACTTTCGATATCCTCTTCGTGCTTACCGTCACGCGGCTATAATATGTGTCCTGTTTTGTGCTCAAGAAATGCGTCATTAAAATATATTTCGAACTGTGATTATACTTAACTTACTGTGGACGGCATTGTAAACCATTGTAAGGAAGAAATCTACAGACAGAGGGCGCTGCAGTTCATTCTTCATCCGATCGATTATTTGCGAACCTGCGTGACGTCACGCGGTGCCATCAAACCATTCCTCCGCCGAGCTATACTTCACTTTTGGCTCGATACGTACTGTATTCTTTCATCAATTGAAAACTGTATACGTCTTTGTGTCAACAAACGTTTCTTCTTCTTCTTTAATTGCCCTATTAGTAATAAATCTTTCTAGCTGTAAATATTATCGCTGTCGTACTTAATCAATGCTCAGTTTCATTCTCCAAATTAAGCTGGAAATTATTCACATTTTTTTCAAGTTTCATCCTCATCATTTCAGCCATAAGACGTCGACTGCTGAACATAGGCCTCCCCTTTAGACTTCCATGATTACCTGTTGGAAGCGACCTGCATCCAGCGTTTTCCGGCAACCTTTATCAAGTCGTCTGGCCATCTTGTAGGTAAACGTCCTACGCTGCGCTTTTCAAGTTTAAGACCATTGAATTAATTTTGCGACCATTTTTTTTGTGCGCTCCTTCATGTCTAAAAGCGAAGTCCATCTCGCTTCATAAGTTCTCTGTAGCGACACAGCGTGATTGCGTGCCGGCACGGAACCCCGTGTTTGTCGTTCTTTGCCTACCTTTGGACTTAGGGAGCATTGTTACAGTCATGAAAGAAATCGAAGGGAAGGTGGGTAATACTTTTCAGGAAATATAGTACTATGAGACACGTTAGTTTCATAATAAAAATTCAAATAACTCGGGTTTTAAATCATACGATTCTAATAATAGATCCTCAAAATTCCGGTGTCCCTTTTTTTAAATTGAATATAAAAAATTTACATACATACATACATACAGTCACGCCTCTTTCCCACAGGGGTAGGCAGAGACCACTTTGTTCCACTTGCTACGATCCTGGCATACTTCTTTTGCTTCATCCACATTCATTAGTCTCTTCATACATGCTCGTCGATTTCGGGTACTCTTGACCTGACCTGTTTCTAAAACGTCCGCGATTTGGTCACGGAACGTCCGTTTAGGTCTTCCCCTCCTAACACACCCATTCACACTTATAAATCTGTTTTGTCAATCTTCTTTCATCCATCCTCTCTACATGACCTAACCAGCTAAGCATACTTCTTTCAATCCTTGTCACTATGTCTACTTTCACACCAGCTTGTTCCCTTATCACACTATTTCTAATTCTGTCTTTCAATGATACACCTTCCATACTTCTTAACGCTCTCATTTCTACCGCATTTATTCTACTTTTATGCTTCGCTTGCCATACCCAACTTTCGCTACCGTACATAAGTGTTGGAACGAGCACCCCTCTGTGAACAGCCAGACGTGCCTTAAAAAATATAATTATCATTATTATACATACCGTGTGGTGTTGGGTAACACTTTTCCATTTTTTCCTTGGATGTCGTAAGAGGCGACTAAGGAAACAGGTGGTAGTCTGCCTTAGGCGACAGGCTAGCAACCTGTCACTATTGTACTTTCATTTACGCTTTAACCTAGTATTGTGTTCGTGGCTACGAAACGAGAATCAGTGTTGTGAATGCAGGCGTCATGTATGTATGTATGTAAATACTCGCAACGTATTTGACACATACTCACATCATACGGGTCTCCGAGATATCGAGTAACATACACAAAAAAAAGAAAAAAAAATAGGTCGAATTGAGAACCTCCTCCTTTTTTTGAAGTCGGTTAAAAATTCATAAGAAACACGAATAAGCGATGTGGACTACTTAACACAACAAACAACAATCAACAAGTGTAACGTTTTCCGCGAACTTTGACAATTGTTGGTTTTCGCAGAAGTTAATGTCATTGTCTCGATTCCCTGGTGACCTGCTGACTGATATTTGATTTACTTACCAAATGTTAGCGAAAAATGTTTATTTGGGGGCCTGGGTAAATATTGACATAAAAACCTTTGATTCGTATTTATATTTACCAAATTATGTAGTCAAACGTATCTGAAACTTGTAATGAAACGTTTACTAAGAATCGTGTTGATAGTATCCCTGTAGGGAAACTAGCATCATCTATCCTCCGGTAATATAACTTCTTCTACAAAGGTCATTAGCTGTCAAAGTGTTGTGCATCGCGTCAACGAAGTTGCGAAGGTTGGTTGCATGAATACCTACTTCCAACTTTCTCTCTGTGGACCTCGGTCCCCAGGCATAACTGCCTGGAAAGAGATCTCTCTATTGGCGTCTTCCTCATATTCCGAACAAATAAAACAAAAACCAGCAAAGTGCGAGTCGGACTCGCGCACGAAGGGTTCCGGGAACGGGATTTAGTAAGCAGTTTTTTTTTACATACATACATAACGCCACGCCTCTTTCCCGTAGGTAGGCAGACTCTTTTGTTCCACTCGCTAAGATCCTGACATACCTCTTTTGCTTCATCTACATTCATTAGTATCTTCATACATGCTCGTCGGTTTCGGGTACTTACTCTTGACCTGACCTGTTTCTAAAACGTCCACGATTTGGTCAGTTTTTTAATAGGTACGTCTTAAATCGTAAACCGCAATTTACCTTTCATTTTCTTACCTAGTCAATGGTACGGAACCCTTGGTTCGCGAGTCCGACTCGCACTTGGCCGATTTTATTTCGTTTTATTTGTTGGAAATATTCTCGACAGGACGGGAAAGAAACGGTTTTTTTTCTTTTTACAAGCTTTTATTTAATTTGACCTGTTCCGTTGTCTGTAATCGAATGTTGCAATTTAAATTTGATCCACTTCCCGAGTTCCGATTTAACTGGAATTTGAACACTTGTGTAGAACGGTTGACAATGCAATAATCTGCACCTCGTGACCACGGTCGCTGTAAAGCGGCCGACACGAAGATAGTTAAAACCATAACAAAGCGTGATTAAGTCCCGCGTATTTATAAATGAATCAGGCGCTGTTAAACGAAATCCCTTCATTATAAGGGTTAGGACCAAAAAGTTGCACCTGCGTTAAATCGTGATTATAATTACAACAAACTTTTCCGTTGTGACACGAAAATTAGCTATACGTTTATACGTTAATTTTCGTGTCACAACGGAAAAGTTAGTAGTAAGTTCAAATATGACTTAACGCACCTTAACGCAGGTGCAAACTTTTTGGTCCTGACCCATAAACAAAATGATCACTACCTACGTTCTGTCTGTCTCAACGTGATAAACTCAAAACTATTAGCTTTGGGGATTTGACGGTTTAACTACCACAGCTCAGTTTATGGGATAGCGAGGGACCCTACTAATAAACGAAAGGAGTACATAAAGTAGTACCATACATACATACATCACCCCTGTATTCCCAAAAGGGGTAGGCAGAGCACACGAAAGCCAAAACAAAGTCTGTTTCATTTTCGTACCCAATTTTGTCATTAGGATTCAAAATATGGAGGAGTTATTTTTTCATCATCATTCACACAAAACGCTACATATAGACTAAACAATGACCATTTCACATTTCGTGGCCAGATGTTTATTATCCATACTAATTAGATGTATGGTGTCGGGTCTAGAATAACACCTCTCCATTTCTTCCGTGAATGTTGTAAGAGGCGACTAAGGTAAGGTAAGGTATGCTATAGACGATAAAATAGCAACCTGTCACTATTATACTTTTTAACCGACTTCAAAAAAAGGAGGAGGTTCACAATTCGACCTATTTTTTTTTGTGTGTATGATACTCGATATCGCGGAGACCCGTGGACCGATTTTCAAATTTTTTTTTAATCGATAGGTTACAACTCGAAATTGGTCCCATTGGCACGAAACCAGGATCTGAAGATGGAATCTTGAAGAAATCGAGGGAACTCTTCAAATTTTATATGGAGATGTACGGCGTTTTCGGTAATTTGTTGATGAAGTCAAGATTTTACATTCAGTAAACATAATACTTTCAAAATATTGCTAATTTGAAGTCGGTTTTTTTTTGTTTAAAATTATTATTCCATCTGTTTTCAAACCTAAAATTATGCTAGAAGTGGCTGCGAAGCAGGAAAAAGTCATAATCATGGTTTTGTCTGTTATGTTTCATATGCTCTGCCTACCCTGTTTGGGAACACAGGAGTGATTGTATGTATGTATGTAACTATTAAAATGTTTTCGCAGTTACATGACCCATAAAAAGAAGCCACGAAACGTGAAATAGTCACGGACTTGTCTATGTAGCGTTTCGTGTGCTCTGCCTACCCCATTAGGGAACACTATGTATGTATGTATGTATGTAGCCCATTGAATTGGCGCCGTCTGCTCCATCTTCTAGGAGACGGGTCCATTTTTATAATAAACACATCTCGACGTTTTCACAAAGGGGATATTCAGTGCGGGGCACAATGGCTCGACTCACCTTTTCAACCTGTGGACGGGCAAATCAGATTTACTTTTGCATCACATTTTGCTATTTTGATGCATATTTTATATTTTGAAGAGGGTCACATTTTGAAACGTCTATGCAGAGATGCTATTTTATTTTCACAACGCTTTGAAGAATTTGGACGCAATTTTAAAATGAAATTAGTTTTTTCTGGACAATACATTTATAATAACAAAGTTCACATAAAATTCAGCGTTCAAAAAGTCATAATGTTGTTTAAAAAGCGGTTCTACGATCGTGACGTCATCGTACTAATCATACTTGTTTGTTCATGTGAACTCGTTGTCTTGGGAACGTGTTTTGATCGGAAAATTTACTGAAAATTAGCGTTACGGCTCGCCTACTTTGGCCACTCTGGTTTATAAGAAGTAAAAAAAAAGTTAGCAAAATACGCCGATTCTGAAATACCAAATTGCCGCTTCTCAAAGCTTCTGAAAGAGAACTTTTCATTCCCGCGTGTTCTGCGTTCGTAGAATAAGAAAAAAACGTAACGAAAAAGAAAAGAAAAAGATTTCGGAGTCACTTATGTATGTATGTATACTTACTTACGCCAGAGTCCCTTATGTACATAATTGTATACTTACTTACTCCTGTAAAGCGCCCACAGAGCTCCTTTCAACATAATTATCACGTGGTAGGGAAAGTTAGGTATCCTGCATACCAAATTCTATCGAAATTGGTTCACACATTATCGCTTGAATAAGCCACAAACATGCGTACACTACACACTTCGCCTTTATAATTTTACTAGCAGCCCGTCCCGGCTTCGCACGGGGTAGACAATATTATTTATTTTTGGAAATTAAGCTGATTTTTTAAACCCTTGGTTACATTATTGACGATTACCAAGGATCTCTATTTTTTTTTTCAAAATGAAACGTAGCCTATGTCAATTCGGAAGAATGTAGCATTCTAATAGTGTTTTTTTTTAAATCGGCCCATTACTTTTTGAGGCTATGAGCACTACAAACATACAAAAATACAAACAAACAAAAAAATCTTTCCTCTTTATAATATTAGTGTAGATCTAGACTAGTAGATAGACCAAGCGAACTTTATTCCGCCTAAGAGGTGTTTGTCTTACTCTGTCGTCATGTCACGTCACGTCACATCCCTCGGGAACGGGATAAAAAATATCCTATATCCGTCTCCTGGTTTTAAGCTGACACCTCCCCAAATTTCAGCCAAATCTATTCAGCCGGTGTTGAGTTATAAATAGTGTAACTAACACGACTTTCTTTTATATAGAAAAAGAAGATAGTGTGATATTAAAAACTTCACAAATAGCTAACCTTCTGGTTGGACTGCAAACTTGGAGCTTTTTAATATCCTAGCTACTAACTTGTGTAGAAATACCTCTCCTAGGATTTTAATTTCACGAGATATTTGCAAAGCCGTTTTACACTCTCAAAGGATACATCGCTGGCCGTTTGCTTGTACACTACGCTTTAAGTAAGTTAAATAGTTGTGGTTAAAAAAAATACAATTTGAAGAAAGAAAATAGCTTTTAATAATTAAAATGCTTGATACAAATGGAAAAAATATACCTAAATTTTTCATACATATTTTGTGGTATTTTTCCGTTACTTCCTTAAAAAGTGTATACACATGAAAAAAGGGTACGTAATGGATTTTTTCACGGGCATTTCTTAAGCTACCGGCACTGTGCTCGTTATTAAGAATTTTTATTTTTATTGGGTAAAATATAAAAATATCGACCATTCATTTCCCACCTTTATTCAACACGGTACATTCCACGTAAACAATCTTAACCTTCAAAAGCTAACATCACAATCTTTCGCCAGGTCATCCTTGACCAGATGTCTGGTCTCCTTGCTGTTGTACGGTGAAGACTCAGCACTGTTCAGGAGACAGGATTCCGTGTCTTTGCAGTAGTTGACCTTCCAGCGACCCGAGGAGAGGCTGGAGGTGTCGGAGTAGCTGCCTCGGCGGAAGACCATGTGGCTGATGCGGTTCCTTCTGAGGAATGAAAGAGGAATCTTTACTTACAGTCTTCTACAGAACAAATGAATAAGGCGCAGCGCAGATCTTGTCTGCGGCGCACAAAATGTCTGCGTGGATTGTATGCATTGTGCGCCGGACTTTTTTCGCGTCGTGTGTTTTACTGCACATAATTCCATAGGTTCTATTTTCACAGACTAAAAAGTACGTCGCGGATAGTCTAGCGTCTACGCAAGGCCTAAGAATCCATATCTACATCTTCACCTACCCTACACTTTGAAATGTGGCTGCTTGCTTTTTTTTGTTAATACGTTTAGTAAGAATTTGTTTTAAGATGTTCGTTTGTCATGTAAATTAATTAATGTTTTGCTTTTTGAGAAAATAAATTTCTCTAAGCCGATATCCTGTTGTGTATTTACCCTGACATGAAAGTAAGAACTTGGCCAAAAAATTAGCTAAATTTAATGAAGTTGCTAAAATCAAGGAAGTTTTCGTTAATCCTCAAAGTATTTATTACGATGGAAAATCCAATTTTCCTGTGTGGTGTCTGGATAGAATAACAAATCTTCATTTTTTCTGTGGATATGGGAAGAGGCGACTAAGGGTCAGAGTATAGCATAGGGCGGTCAGGACTTAGAAAAATTTCGACGATTTTTTTTTCTCTAAAAATGGTGTTTTCTGTTGATAAAATTTAATAGAACGCATGAAAATAAGCATAAAACGTCAAATAAACTTTTTTCTCAGATTAACCAGTGCTGAGATATTGGGTCTCGAAGTTCAAGTTT
>BHDV01020066.1:78270-114856 GCA_005406045.1 Adoxophyes honmai
AAAAAAAAAAAAAAAAAAAAAAAAAAAAAAAAAAAATACAGCCGAATTGAATACCTCCTTTTTTTGAAGTCGGTTAAAAAATCACCTAAATTAGGTAACAATCACGAACCGGGATTGTTGAGCCACTTGCCACTGTTCGCAATTTAGACGTGTAGTCAATGACCGATGTGACATGTGACAGACTAGATGTCAGCTATTGGATTGGTATTACACGACCAAGTTACAAACGTAGGTAAGTGGCTCAACAATCCCTGTTCGTGATGGTGCCTATTCAATAAGTGATTAGCGAGTTTCTTTGTTCTTGTACACATTTTAAACCTAAAACAGTAATCGTTTTGTCTGTGTAAAGTTTCGTATACTCTGCCAAACCCAGCTGCTGGCATGTTTAAGTTACGTATTTTTACGCTTCAATATACATACTAGCTTAGACCGAAAAGAAGTATTTTCGGACAACTTAGCCGGGGTCAGATGAATTCCTTTGTAGTGCGTCCAGGCAATTACCTACGGTTAGAAAGCTGTAAAGTTTGAGGGTGTTTGAAACAATGGCCCACTGGTTTGTTGTCCTAAACGGGGGAAAGTGAGGTTTCGTTAGCATTGAAATCATTTAGAAAGAGGTGTTTGTGGCTCAAGGGACTAATAGGTTTAGTGCTAGCGTTTTATGATTTTAATTTAGGTTATGAAATGTTTTGGTGTTTTGTTGGAGATTATTTCAATATTTACAGTGTAAATGTATAAGTTTCATGTGTAAATGTATAAATTCGTAGGTACATTACCAGATCTTAAAACTCTTCTCAGAGTGCTTATGTTTTATTTTAAGAACACCAACTGGAATCTTATTATAGCCGAAGAGGGTGTAAAACAAATTATTTTCGTTCCTTTGTTTAAACTAAAACAATTGAAATATTGGCCTTTCACGATGATTTGCGGTGTCGGGATCAATTTATTTTTGATGGATAGGAAATGCCTTACGCGTACTTCTAAGCTTGGGGATGCCAGGGTGTTAAATGGGACTGAATCGTGGATTGAATCGCCAGATTGATAGGCGTCGGTGTGCCCCTAGGGATACACCAGCGAGCCATCTGGCCATCACTGCGTATAAACTAGGGCTCAAAGTTTGAAACGGGAGGACCATAACGGCATCGATGTCACCTACCATGAGGCGCCGTAGCGGCGGAGGCAGGTCGCCAAAGGCCACCAAATATCTGAAGCTGCAAAGGCCAGCAAAGGTTCTGGCGATTTCTTAAGCTGGGATGGAGGGACTGCATATCCCGCAGCGCTGGAGCTATCACAGATGCTACAGAACCCCTCCTACCCTCAAACCCCCCAGATAAACCCCGCCCCTTCGTCTATACACCTCACGGTACACATTACCACATAATAGTCACGTGACTGTCACGTTCCGCGGTGTGGGGATGGTACAGGAGGATAGCACTTTCCTCCCCTTCCAACCACCCCCTAGTCCAACACACTGCGATGATACGAATTTGTAATGCCAACCCGTGACAGTTCCTATCAGTATTTCTGACATGATCATCCTCACCTGTCCTGGCTCTGGGAACGCACGCGCACCAGCGCAGAGCCGTCCGAGGTGTGATTGACCGTGGTTTCCCTGATGCTGGACTGCTCCCGGTAGTACCGGCTCTTACTCTTCGACCTTCCGAAGCAGAGGGTTTCCTTGAACGCGATCCGGTACCTGAAAGGATATTGTTGGTATTGGTGCAAAAACATAGACAAGGATAGACATAAGACAAATGTCCCACGACACGTGTCCCCAGCAACGTCGGGTGAAACAGCGTGTCGTTGCCGGGTGGGCAGAGCACACAAAACGCTCCATAGACAAAACCATGACTATTTCACGTTTCGTGGCCACTTGTAGCATGTTTTTTAGTCGGGTTTAAAATAACGACTCACCATTCCACCCGTGAATATTGGGAGAGGTGACTCAGGGCAAAAGGTGTAAGTATAAATGGTCTAGGCGACAGCCTAGAATCTTGTCAAAAGGTAGAATCTCTTCTATCTAACTTGAAACCTAAAAGCACGCTTAAAGCGGCTATAAAACGGAGAACACTAATAGTTTTGTTCCTGTAACGTTTCGTGTGCTCTGCCTACCTCATTTGGAAAAACAGCGTGATCTATGTAAGTCGTAAGGTCAAACGTCACCTTGTCAAACTTCATTTCTTTGTGCACAAAACACAAAACTTAAATTGACTTATCAGTTTTTATTTTCTCCAAAGTCATCAAAATAGTATTACATGAAATAGGAAATATTGATTGAATTTAGAAAGGGGTTCGGATCACTTTAAGTTGCTTAATAATTAACTTAAGTTTCGGGTCACCCAATTAACCCTAAGTCGCCGACTTGACACCAGCCATGATAGGAAACTTGCACTCTACCTTTGCTAAGACAAGGTTCTTTGTGTAAATTATCGTGTTTAAAATTCAACTTTAAATCTATGAAGGCAAAGGCGGGTTTACGTGTGGACTCATAGAACTTTGTAGTATTGGAAGGTTGCGTCGTAGACACAGAATAAATAAAGCATTCAGTATTTCAAGTCTATACAAAGTTAAGTTTTTGGAATATTTATTTTGTTGCTTTTATTAATTTTCTAGGCAGAGGGGTAGGCAGAGCACATGAATTTAAAAATCCAGTGCCACGTTTAGCAATTTCAGGGTAATATAACGCGACTAAAATAGAAAGTGTCGTATTTAATGTACCAACACATACCTTACGTGATTTTTGACTTTGTCGGGTTTGCTTTGTTTGTTTACTTTTTTTTAATACCTAAAAAAATAGACCATAAGTACTGAAGTTTTTATACCAAGATTAGCTCTACATATTTGTATATGAAAACTATCTAACAATCGCACGAAAAGAGCGGCAGCGCGCAGTGCGCTGTATTGTCATTGTCACCGTAGGCCGCCTGTTGTCTCTGTGCTCCAAATTGTGTTGGTTTTTGATGTTCAAGAAAGAATACATACATACATACATATTTATCCTCACGCCTGTATTCCCGAGAGGGGAAGGCAGAGCACATGAATTCAAAAATCCAGTGCCACGTTTAGCGATTTCAGGGCAACCAGATGATCAAACGTGATACTGCAGTGACAGGTTGCTAGCCCATCGCCCACAATACACTAACCCTTTCCCAGAGTCGACTATTACGACACCCCCGAAAGAATATTGTACTTTATTTTATTGTATCAATTTCAACATAAACTGAGACCGATTGAGGTACTGCGGATTGTTCACTGTGACATCGTGGTTGAGTTAGAGTACTTAGAAACTCAAACCAGACCCTATAGGTCGAACCAACAGACAGTGGTTTGGTGCCCCTTTGAGTGCTGTCCATTGTTTAAATACTGTTGTTGTCGGCGACTCCGTCTGCTTTCAATAGGATTGCCATTGCCGTCTGAGCGCTATTTTGAATGCTTGAGACGATAGGGCCGATCGGATAGGCTAACAACCGACAGGTACCTATGCTAAATATAGTTGCGAATTGAGAAACTTCTGGCGTATTTTTAGTATCTAAGTCAATAGGTACAATCGTGACAGAATGCTAGTATGTTGACTAAAACGTACCTAAACGTACTTGGGTCATTCCACGACCAAGGCAGTTTTGCGTGACACTCCGAAGCATAATTTCATTTTATGTTAATGTGTGTTTTTATGAATAAATCGAATAATGCTTCACATCTCAAACGTTTTGCAAAAAGAGGCATCACTTTAAACCTTATAATTATCGAGATAATTAAATTTTCTTTTTTCATATAATTCGGTAATCACCCAAGCAAACAATATTGGCATGAAATCATGTTTATTGATAGATATCACTAGACTTTTTATGCTATACATTTATAGCCTTGAATTATAAACATCTTAAGTAATAGTATAATCATTTTAATTAGTGATAACCATTGATAAAAAAAAGAAACGTGAAATTATTATTTTTTTATTAGGTATATATTTTTTTTGTGTTGCACAGAGTAATATTCTTAATCAAGGGAAGCATTATTTAAAACTTATATATTTTACAGTGATAACTCAATAAATGACCAATATAGTTATTACCACGTCTATAAAACCGCGGAGATCACTCAAATTACGGTAATCACCGTCGCGGTAATCACGTGAGCAATTTAGTTTTTAATTAATTACTTCGAAACGGTTATTGATAAAAACTCAATATTTTTTGTGTAAGTAGTTATAACACTGTTAATTATGTCAAAATAATCTGAGTTACATATATTAACAAAACATGCGAGAAAAAAATAATATGGTAATCACTTTTAACTGTGACAAAAAATTCGTGTTGTTTTCTTTCCTTCGTGATTCGGTTACGACACAATAAATCACAGATTCACACTGTTTAGCCGTCGCGGCGTGACAGACTCTTTCTAGGAACGTATCGAGGATGTCTCTCGGAGTATGCGTTTGAGCAGTACGACGCGTTTTATGGCCGAATTTGGTCAAGACGCAAAACTCGGGACACTTTTTAAAAATGGCTTTAAAAATAAACCAACGTAAAAATAATTATTTAGGCAATAGGATTTAATTTATCATGTAATTGGCTTGCTGTGAACAACAAAAACTTGTAGTTTCCGCGTTTAGTTTTCGAAGTATATGTTATCAACTAACAAATTTTGGAGGTGGGACAAGGCGAAAATGTGGACTCCACTGACTTTAGATTTTTGTTTCGCGCATTTAATAACAAGAATATACTATTGTTAGACTTATTTTGAGCAGAATAAAGTGTGAATTACGTAAGATATTTTTTTTATAAGGTTATCTGTTAAAATTTGGATTTCACAGGCACTTGAACTTGAGAACACGAAAAATCGTACGGCTGGAGAACGGCCCACTTATTTATCCCTAGTCGTCGACTCTTACGACATCGACGGAAGAAATGGGTAGGAGTTATTCTAAACCCAGCACCACGCGGGTTACTATGATATTTACTAAGTATAAATAAGTTTTATTTAGTTCTGTGGTGAATCAATTGGTTGGCATTATCATGTATTTATGTAATGAAGGGATTCAAAACAGTTGCAGAAATTGTAGGAATTGTAGAGGTACTTTGTTACAAGTTCAAAATAATGTGCAATAATGTGCATAGTTGCGTTTGCCAAGTTGCAGCGCCATTGCTTTTCAGAATGACATTCCTATCACCAATCGATGCAGATGAAACTAGTGTTGTGACATACCTCTTGATGTTTAAAAAGATTCATTTACTTTCAACGTTAGACTCACTCATCTTGTAAAATCTTATCTTTGTATCCCATGAAATACCTACTTCTGAAAAAGTGTGAGTTTTACGGACTTTTTTTGTACATGAGTGTTTGAGGAATTATTTAAGTAACAGGACACAGTTTGTACAACCAACACATGTTAAGACCAAAAATACTGTTACGTACAAACAAATACAAATTTTCCACCTAAACAAACCTCCGCACTTTCAAATCGTTTTTGAAAAATGTTAAATTGCCTTTCCTCCCTCCTTATGGTTCCGAATTTTATAGCGTGTAAAATCTTAAATCATTCTAATTTTAGATTATTGTTAGTGATTCGTACGCACACTTCCATACATTACGTATGGGGTAGGCGATGCACACGAAACTAGCAAAGTGAGCGACTTATGCGGGTTACATCCATAATCTATACTTAATATAATAAAGCTAAAGAGTTTGTTTGTTTGTTTGTTTGTTTGTTTGTTTGAACGCGCTAATCTCAGTAACTACTGGTTCGATTTGAAAAATTATTTTTGTGTTGGATAGACCATTTATCGAGGAAGGCTTTAGGCTATATAACATCACGCTACGACTAATAGGAGTGAAGAAATATGGGAAAATGTGGAAAAAACGGGGGAAATTAGTCACTATTCCACGCGAACGGAGTCGCGCGCACAGCTAGTGATACATATAATCGTAGCCATTAATCTGTGGAAACCGATTGCACAGTTTTATCGATCATCGTTAAAATTGCAACCAACCAACAGCTAAAATAAAACTTCGTAAAAGAGATAAAAAAAAACTGTTCAATGTTTGACTTTTGTATGGAAAACTCACGCGAACTTTCGGCCATTCTGTATTTCGAGGAGTGAAAGATCTTTATCCATCGCTTTTGTCTAAGTAAAGTTTCATGAGCTCTATCTACCCCATTGGGGAATGCACGCGTGATGTATGTAAATCCCCATCTCTACATCTTCACTTCGCTACCAGGATCGCACGAGCATAAAGGTAATTGAATTATTCGCTGTTCCCGCCTCGCGAAACATTATTACCTCTCGTGTTAATCGAATCGTGGTTTTGTCAATTACATTGAGTGGAAGTAAGAGTTCCGTCAATTAAAATAGTATTAAACCTATCCATTTCTTCCGTGGATGTCGTAAGAGCCGACTAAGGAAGTAGGTTCTGTTCCCCTACCACGACCGGGTGCGAGTAGAGATACGCGCGAGATAGACTATACCTGTCACTGTCTAACTAGAGACGTCAGAAAGTGACGGGTAGACTAACCCTCGCGCGACGCGACTAGAGCGTGATACCGTGCTAAGCCTACAGGTATGCTTTAGGTTTAGGCGATAGGCCAGCAACCTGTCACTATTACACTTCTTCCATCTGTTTTCAAACCTAAAAGTATGCTAGATATGGCTGCAAAGCGTGAAATAGTCATACTCATAATCATTGTTTTGTCTTTATCACGTTTCCTATGCGCTGCCTACCCCATTTGGGAACACGGACGTGTAAGGTAAAACACTTAAGTAAGTCACCCCTGTTGTATATAGTTGTGTACAGTTTGCAATGAACGACTTAAAAAATACGAAAACAATTAGTTCAAATTGACAACGATTTACGTATCGTGACAGTCATGTCAATCATTCGTGGACAAGAATAATCAAACTTGAAATAAGGAAATAATGAGTATGCAAACCATACGTCTATTCGTACACGTTACTCACACATACAACAGGTGACTTCCCTAAGTTTTTCACCTATAATTTTATGTATGTACTAGCTGTGCCCGCGACTCCGTTCGCGTGGAATAGGGACTTTCGGCTATTACCCCGTTTTTTTCACATTTTCTAGTGTTTCTCCGCTCCTATTAGTCGTAGCGTGATGTTATATAGCCTAAAGCCTTCCTCGATAAATGATTTTTTCAATTCCATCCAGTAGTTCCTGAGATTAGCGCGTTCAAACAAACAAACAAACAAAGTCTTCAGCTTTATAATATTAGTATAGATTAAAAAAATGCATGTCCATTCCCTATTCAATCTTACTTA
This sequence comes from Adoxophyes honmai, assembly GCA_005406045.1. Taxonomy (NCBI): domain Eukaryota; kingdom Metazoa; phylum Arthropoda; class Insecta; order Lepidoptera; family Tortricidae; genus Adoxophyes; species Adoxophyes honmai. The sequence continues at coordinate 85,545 of BHDV01020066.1, forward strand.
CCTGTGGCTCATAACGTTGTATAAGATGGGGTTGACGGTCGCTGACACGTAGTATAAACCACCAGCCACAAAGAACAGGCATTCATTGATGGACGCGTAGTGCGGCGACGCTGTCCCGTAGATGTAGAAGAGGCGTTGGAAGTGGAACGGCGCCCAGCACACGAAGAAGGCTACCACCACAGCCGCTGTGGAGGAATTTGCAAATTAAACTCCAAGAACATCAAAGGTTAAAGTACCAATGCTCGACGCCTTAACGCCCAATAGATGACACGCATCTGTCACCTGTCTTACTATGACATAAAGTTGCAAGGGCCAAGTATTGGGTCAGTGTCGAGCACAGGGACGTTTACCTTATTCTTAAGAGGTATGTATGTATGTATGTATGTAACTCTTTATTGTACAGAATAAAAATGACAAAATAACAAATAAAACAGAACACAAGTACAAAGGCGAACATATCCCTTAAGGGATCTCTTCCTGCTAACCTTCAAGCGATTGACAAAACATGTGAAAATAGAGTAGACACACAGAGATAGTTGAGGAGGAAAAAAAAAACCATTAACCTAAAAAACAAACATTATACAGTATGTATCAGAACGAAAGGCCAAGTAAGAAACCTATTAATGTTTAGACCATAAATATGATTGTGGTGCCGGGCTTTTACAAATCTAGCATCTTTTAAGAGAAGTGAAAAAATAAATAAAATAAACGATTATTTTACTACCTCCTGTATTATTTATTTACAGTGTTATAAAATGACGTAAATGTCACAAATTTCCGCCAAAATTGAGTGCCCACTCACGTATTAAATGCGACGCAGTTCAATGTGCCGGCCGCCGGTACGTAAACATCACACAGCAAGCGACGACGAAGATTCGATTCGATGGACGGAGGAGTGACTCGTGCCTAAAATGCGCCCTGCACGTCTCGTACTAGATCCCGGTTGGTTGTGAAAATGGCGTAGTACACGTTCTTCCTCTCTCACGTGTAACTATTGAGTCCCTCCTCGGTTGAACTGCACCGGCGGATTGTTATTTCCCAGTCGGATAAGTGTATTGACGATAACACGGCCATGGTTGGGTGGTTGGGTTGCCTTCGTGCGGGAAACCTCTCCGCGTACAGACGAAGAGCGGCATTCCAGTTTCCCTTACACTCTCCGTAAAGAAGGATCATATCCACCAGTTTCTCCGCAGAGAAATTTAAAGGCATTGTCAGTAATTTATAATTAAAATTTCTGTTTACTAGATTTTTTTGGCACACGAATGTCAAACACTGACTTGAAGTCATAGAGGACAGAGCCTTTCGCAAGTTAACTGATTCCACAGCCGAACAGCATGCACAGAGAAGGAACTGGAGAAGGAGGTTTTTACATGCAGCATACAGTGACTGCAACTGTGTAAGGATGTAGTAATCGGCTGCAATCGGAGCATACGAAACGCCACATACATGTAGACGACCATGACTATTTCCCGTTTCGTCACTTATTAGCGTATTTTTTTTAGTTTTGAGTTGGTAGGTTACACCTACCAGTGTACAGTGACAGGCAGCCTTACGCCTAAAAAAAATATACCTTACGTATTTCCTTAGTCGCTTCTTACGACATTCATAGAAGAAATGCAAAGATGCTATTTAAAACCCGACAACACACGGATTTTTTCATCCCACCAACTTTTGGACGGGACTTAAAACGTGGAGTAACAAAACGCAACTGAAATGCAATAACAAAACGCTCCTGACAGAAATCTGTTGGAACAAAGTTCGCGGGACAGCTTGCCCATATTAAATTAGAAGTTAATCCTGCGACTTGAAGTAGGTTAAATTCAACTTGCAAGATGGACGGTGCGGAATAGCGGAGCATTCTTTATTCATGGCAACAGACCGTTGCATTGATATGCAAAGGGGTAGAGATGAGGCATCGCTCCACTGCGCAGCAGCGTTGAGTGATCAAGTGACTATACATACGTACATGACGACTGTATTCGTGGGGTAGGCAGCGCACACGAAACGCTATGTAGACAAAACCACGACTATTTCACGTTTCACCAGCCACTTCTAGTACTTTTTTTTGTTTTAAGTTGAGGTAAAATAGTGACAGGTTGATGTCACTAAAATGGAGAAACATGTCGAGCTAAACTCGATTAAAAACGTGAGTTATCCGTATATTATTCAACATGAGTAATTCACATAGTCATGGATTTGTCTATAAAATATGCTATATAATAGATTTCGTGTACTCTCCCGACCCCGTTGGGAAATTACGGGTGTGATGTATGCATGCATAAAAGTCAGGGCCACATTTCGCGCCGAGAAACAACAGGTTAATAAAGGCCTATCTTGTAACTTTAATATCAATGGACGCTGCCTACTAGCGGAACGTATAGCGGACTTGTTATCTTATGTAAATTAGAGCCATGAGGGTAGTTTCACTACAATCTCATACGAGTCTAGCTAAGTAGCCTGAAGGATGATTATGTTGGTAATAGAAGCAACAGGGCACTCAGCAACAGGAAAAAAGGGACGTGACTTCGAATAAACTGATTATTCAAATGATCTTGGATTCGATTATTAATCCTACCCCTTTTCATGAAATCCTCTTTATGTTGATACCTACGTATTATGATGATGATATTCTTCTTCTTCTTCTAATGCAATAGCCAATAAATACCTACTACGTAATCTTCAACCATTTTCAATATTTTCAATAAAAAGTCTACGACTCGGTGGAATCGAAACTATTTGACTGGGTGCTGAATACGTTTGCGAGAATCCGTACGGTGCTGAATACCGATCGTGGGCGTCGATATGCTTCCGGCGACGATCGGTTGTCGCCGAACCCATTCGTTTTCTACTCGATTCGATCCGATGCCGGCCGTTCGGTGGAAATAGTGCTTAAAGAGATTCCGAGCGGGTCAGTCAAGGCGATCGCATACATTATGTAAGTTTCCAGCAAAGTCTAGAAATTTCTTAAAGCGAGATTCCTTGTAAGGTAAGTAAGGTACTACGAATATGGCCCTAGGCACTCGAAACTACCCGCATTACCATAATGTGTTGAGATGAATATATAAAACCACCCTTAGGAAGAATTTCGTCTGGTCTAGGTAGAAAATGCTCCCTAGAGCTTACATACGAGCCTAGAATAAAATCTGGCTGGTAAATTAACCTCAACTTGAAAAGGTTGAAAAATCTCGACAGTTTCGTTGCAAAATTCGATACATCAAAACTTTTGCTGTGATTGATAGTATTTGTTTGAGTTAGCAATCTGTCACTATTATAACTCTTTCATTTATGTTTAAATTTATGCGAAATAGTTATTTATGGATTTGATTATGCTTGGAATACAGACGTTTTAGTACGAATATGCTGAATTTATGCTAAAACTATTTTTTAAATCTCTATGTTACCCTAACTCTTCCGTGGACGATGCAAGGATCAGGTCGGCTAAGTAAAAAGTGAAGTTCCACTTTAGGCGACTCATTAGCAAGCTCACCATTATACCTAATATTATGACCTAAAATTGAGCTGAATATGGCCATGAAACGTACCTTAGTCAGTTTTATCTATCTAAGTGTCTCTGCCTGTACACTTTATAGGTTTTACAACAAATGGTACAGTCGACCAAGAAATTGGTCTACCCCCTCAAGATCGATATTCATTTGAACCTCATGAACAACAAGGGCGTTTTCCCCTCGACATAATATTATGACAGTGACAATGTCAACCTTGTGATAATTTTGATCTCACAGAAACTTTTGTCAAAAGTGGTAGACCACTTTCTTGGTCGACCGTACAATGAACTTCATACCATACCCTATTCCCTTACTCATATCTTACAAAATCCACGAAAGATTTATGGAGATTGTTATTTTAAACCCGAAAACACACGGCACCACGCGGTCCGATCATTTGTCATGTTGGATTGAGACTGTTACCTTACTCCGTTAAATCATTACATAAACTTTACCCGTATTCGAGAACACCAAAATGTAACTGACGCGTAAAACCTATATCATAATGATATACAGAGTGTTTGGTTCATAGATTGAAAAAGTAAAATGGTTGTTACGTGGTCTTGTATCTCTGAATGCCTTTTAAAACATTTTTGAGCTCTCGTATATTTTTCAATTTTTTTTGTGTCTTGAAAAATCTACAAGACCCACTCCCTGAAACTTACATTGTAAAAAAGTGGTAGAGAGAGAATTTTTAGTAATACTAAATAGAATTGCAGCAGAGCCATAGGTTTTTTAAAGGGTGAGAAGAAATAGAAACGCGTAATCGCCATTTTAATTTGGCAAACGATGTACCAAAAACCCTGTAATATTATATTACAGCAGTTTCGTCCCTTTTTCGGTATCATCCATAACATTCCCCGACTTTAGGATACCCTTTACCACAACGTGACACGTTGTATAATTGGCCAAATTGCCTAGAACAAATTGCCTAAAATTATAAACGAATTTATGGAATTTAGCGTTACTTTGACGCCTCTTGATTTCGTGGCTCACGCATACTGTATTCGTAAATGGGATAGGAATGTGACGCAGTCGAAACTATGACTATTTCTAGCCTGGTATCAACTTCTAGCACAGTTTTAGGATTAAAGTCGAATAAGGGAGTGTAGTAGTGACATAGTTTTTTTGTTATACCTACCTAGCTATGTAACAAAAATTAGATCGAATAAATGAATAAATTCATAACCTCACACATCCCGCGCAAATATTTGATTTGACAGCTGTATACTTTTTCACGCTTGGTGACGCGGACAAAGGGTTATAATTCCATGCAGCCAACAGTGATAAAATTTGCGAACCCTGTAGAAAAATACGTACATCACGCCTGTATTCCCAAATGGGATTAGCAGAGCACGCGAATCGCTACATAAACAAGACCATGACTATTTTCACGTTTTGTATATTTTTCGTATTTCCACTTCTAGCATATTTTTTAGGTTTTGAGTTTGTAGGTATAATAGTGACAGGTTGCTAGCCTGTCGCCTAAAATATACTTTAACCTATTTCCTTAGTCGCCTCTTACGACATCCACAGAAGACATGCCAATAGGCATAGGTACAACTTTAATGGTTACACGTAAGATTTAGAGCAACAACAGCCAGATAAATAAAAAAAATTGAGGACGATTTCTTGCCACAAAGGTATATTTCAGCTGTATTAAAAACCGTATGTACTTATTTACTATTTTTTAGTTTGTACACATTATTCCCAACCACGTTTTTCTCGTAGTTGCAAAACTAATAAATTAGAAGTTTGAAAAGAAGCGGAGTTTTAATCGTAGTCTTGGGGGTTGTTTAGAAAAGAGTTGGGCTTAAGAGGAAATGGAGCGGTCACATTTTGTATGGAAACGTAGTCCCCTGATTCCTCGCTGGATATTACCCGTAGAACAATGATTTTTTACATCAACAATCTAATAATATATTAGCATGTTCCTATGTTTTCCTTTTTTTCTTTATTGAATTATTAAAGGAGATATTAACGTTCAAAAACATGAAAAATTGGCAAGTTTTTCCGTTGTGTTCAAACCTCTAGAAACCAATTTTAACACAATTATATCAAAATATAAAAACATAGAAACACAGTTATGACATTTCTTCAACATTTAATGAAAAAACATATTTAATTGGTTAAGTTTTGGAGAAGAAATCAGGGGACTACGAAACGTTGTTTTTGAATAATTTTCATAGGTATTTTCGGTCCGAGCTGTAGTTGTTCTTATCGCACTCGACGTCGTCTGGGCAGGTCACGGCGCGACAGCAATAGATTTAGCAAATACCTATTTTTCAATTCCTTCGACCGGCATATTTCCTCTTAAAAGCTTTATCAACTTTAAGTAGGGGATAACGTTTTGTCTCTTTTGTATTTTTATTTCGTGAACAAGTTTTAGTAAGCGCATTATTAACTTTTTAAATACCACAAAACTGTGTACCAAAATAAAATGTTAGGTTAAAAACATTAAAAATGTTAAAAATAATGTAATGCTAAAAGCGGTCAAAGTTCTAAAATTGGTGAAATTGTCACGTTTTGACTACCTACACGCAATAAAATAAGTATATCGTTTTGTGTGCTCGGCTCACTTCATTTGGGAATACAGAGCTATGGTGTTGTGCAGGATTCGGAGATCTTCAGGTTCCCAACTCAATGAAGACGTTTATTTTTAATTATTAAAACGTTTAATATTAAATTCGAAGCTTTACAAAATACAAATTGAACTTGTGCTTATTCGGGTGCGATAACTTGCGTAGGAGTGCTGTCAAAAATCGACGGTATCGGTGAAAGTCCGTGTACGCCGCTAGAGGGCGCTAGTAGGCGTAGACAGGTGTTTATACATTTCTGACAAATTAAAGATACTGTTTATGTACGAAATGACGTGTATTTGCTGTGTCTAAGCACAACACCAGAACCAGTTTAATAGAGTGAACTAACAGCCCGCAGTAACTCAAACTATGGTCAAGCACTCAACTATTGCCAAGTCGCACTAAACAACGGCCAAGTTTCGCCAATATCGGCCAAGTTTGGACAAGTTGGCCAAGTTTGGCCATGCCTCGCGTTCCGCCATTAAACGCGAGTTCAAGGTTGGGTTTAATTTAATTATGTTTCTATGTTTAGATTGCTTTGTTTCTATGATTAAGGATTAATTGTTTCGTAATATTCGGCCGTACAATTAATGGTCTAGTGTTTCCCCTTGGTAGAGTTGTGGTTTAGTTTCCGCTAGATGTCAGTGTTTTTACTAACACTAATTCCATCGCCGAATAGTCTAGCTGACATTGCTAGAGTTGATATTTTAAAACATTATAAGTAAGTATAAGTGCCTAATAACTCGGTTTTTTTAGTACGGCATTTCCCGCTCTCCGTAGTAAGAGGTAATTCAAAACGACGCATGTCCACAAAAAACTAATTCAATAAAGCAGTAATCTATTTCTTGTAAAGGAAAGGTAATGACAAAAAATATAGTTTTTTTTTTCGAAAACTGACTAGGTAAACTTGACACATGTTCAAAAGTATGAAATAATGAAATTTCCTTACAATTAACAATCTACGAGTCAAATACTAAGCTACTATTCCTCATGTTTATATTAGTCAGTCAAAACGTATGATCTTTGAACATATAAGTTTTGAGTGTGGCCGGCAGTAGGTATGGCATGCGATATGAAAATCTATCGCCTCCGCTTGCGGACATTTTCGACCAATAAAATTAAGACATTCCAGCAAAGGTTAAGCGCTAAGTTATTTCACAATTTGAACATTAAGATACCTTTAAATCGACGTTTTATGGCGACCGTGAAGACCATAAATTCGGAATTCCGGGGCTGTGGGAGCCGATTATAATATTTTGAGTAACGACTTTTTGAAGGGTTAGTAAATTACGTGATTTATTGAGTCGAGGGCTGCTTTGCGGAATCGGAGGGCTGTAATAATCTACAAAGAAGTTTGTTTACCCACTTCTTGACAGCTAAGTCTGTGAGACTAGACGCGGGCATTAATCGATTAAATTTCCCGTCAACTAATTAATTAACCATCTGGTTACCGATTTTTGAATTCACGTGCTCTGCCTACCCCTCTTGGGAATATAGGCGTGAGGATATGTATGTATATGTATGTAACTAATTAATTCATAAAGCATTTAATCGCCATCAAATTAATTCATTAGGCAATTAATTGTCATAAAATTAATCAGGACAAATTTAATTAACAATTGGTCCATCGTCATTTTAAACAACAAAATTTTATGATTAAAATCTCGACTAAAAATTGTAACGTGCCGGCCTGTAATGTCATTGGTGATTTTAATTCCTTTTCAGTTTGCCTGAAAAGTGCGTTTTTAATTAAAATATTTTCTTTTAGTTGAACTTTCCAGGGTATCATTGAAAATCAACGTTGCGGCTCGCCGCAACATCACGCTGAGTGCGCCCTTTTTGGCGCTCTTTGGCACATTATATTTATTTCATTGCGTGCATAACCTTAATTTATTAGGTACTCTTTCATTCATCACGTTTGTTTTTCCCGAATTGTTAGGCAGTGGAGACGAAACGCTACATATTCGAAACCAGGGCGTTTTCTTGCCTCTAACTTATGTTTTGTCAATCGCTTGAAGGTTAGCAGGAAGAGATCCCTTTTGGGATATGTTCGCCTTTGTACTTATGCTCTGTTTTGTCTGTTATTTCGTTATGATTATGTACAATAAAGAGTTACATACATACATACATACCTACTTATTTTTTAGGTTTGAAGTCAAGAGTTACTAATGACAGGTTGTCAGCCTGTCGCCTAAAATATGCTTTTACCTGTTTCTAACTCCGACACCATACGGCAAAACTATTGTTGGTAAATTTGTTATTTTTCATTAACACTTGTTTCGTAAGCTATAAATTTATTTATTGATACTTGACTTCACTAGTTTGTTCGCATTGGGATATAATTTTATCTAATTAACCCTTAATTTCGCAGCATTAAGAACAAAACTTGCGTTCAAGCCTCATTGCCCCGTTGACATCCTACAAAAAATAATTGTAAAAAAAATAGAAAAAGATAGTCTCGTAGTATGTATGGCACACCGAACACTGCCAAATTAAGGGTTAAGTCCAGTATCCTTCGTTAGGTCATACGCAAGTTAGAGTACTCATTACGTCTTTGTTTGTACTTTTGTGCGTAAACTTTTTCTAACTTGGCTGGCACACTTCTACGTGACAAATTAGGTAATTACATAACAGTTGATTGTCTAGATACTAATTCTAGCAGATAGTACTCTTGTTCGCTACATAAAACTCGTCAAATAATATGACTAGGACCCAATTTTTATATTTTTAAGGCTTCGCTGAGTTTCAGTGACTTTTCCGACCCAGTGATTTGATTTATGGTCTTCTTAAAGCTTGTTATAAACCTAATTTGGCTGAGATTAACTCGCGCACGAAGGATTCCATACTATTATATCACGATTTCGCCCGCATATGAACGTTTTTCTTTTCACAATTTCCAACACAAAAAGATTATTTTTAATTCGAACTATTTATGCCCTGAGCGTTCGAACAAACAAACTCTTGACTCTTGTACAGATTTGCGGTGTATTTAACCTTTAACCTAACAATAACCTAACCTTTAACCTACCCTTGTAACTTTTTTTTAATAGTTAATTGTGATTGAAAAGTTTTTTGCGACGCCAATATAAATTAACTATGTTCGGATTTATTATAGTCCTCGACCTAGGCTGGAAACTAACTAAAAATATGCGAAAGGTGTCTAAGACGTAACATAGTCATTGATTTGTGCCTCATCTGACAGCAATTACCTTTAAGTAAGTATCTACCTGATATTCTCCATCCAAGCTCATCCATAATGTTAACTGACATTATAATTGTATCACTAAGATTCTAAGTAACTCGGAAGTTTCGTGTCGACTTAACTTTTAACTTCGAGACTTTGAAAGCATGCAACCTTTTACCCCTGAGGCAAGATGTAACGAACTTTTGTACCCCAGAATTTACCCCGGGAATATTTGGTACTTCAACTTTTGGGTGTCAAAAATTTCCCGGAAAATTCCCTTTCCTTGCACATTAGTCACATTGTTTCTGATGCCCCGTGCGGTGTCATGGATTTGTCTATGCAGCGTTTCTTGTGTTCTGCCTACCCCATTTGGAAATGGCGTGATGCTTAAGTACGGTCGGCCAAGAAAGTGGTCTACCACTTTTCACAAAAGTTTCTGTGAGACCAAATTACTTACCACTAAGGTTGACATGAGGCCAGCATTAAACCTGTAAGTTTTACTCACGTAAGTAGGGACACAGCTATAAGCTAGAATGAGATAGCAATACTTATTACTCTCTTTAGCAGATAGCTGCGTCCCTACTTATGTAAAACTTACAGGTGTAATGCTGGCCTGACATGACCCATAATATGACGTGACGTAAATACAATACCCGTGTGGTGCCGGGTTAAAATAGCACCTCCCCCTTTCTTCCCGTGGGTGTCGTAAGAGTCGACTCTGGGAAAGGGTTAGTGTATTGTGGGCGATAGGCTAGCAACCTGTCACCGCAATATCACATTTAACTATCTGGTTACCCTGAATTTGCTAAACGTGGCACTGGATTTTTGAATTCATGTGCTCTGCCTACCCCTCATGGGAATATGGGCGTGAGAATATGTATGTATGTATGTATGTATATAAATACAATAATGATAAGACCTATTGCCATAATATCATGGCAAAGGGATAGGTATAGACCTTGTTGTTTCATGAGGTTCAAAATGAACATGGATCTTATGGGGGCAGACCTATTCCTTGGCCGACTGTACACACAAACCAAACCGTAAGGTAGGGTCATAGTGATTGCATTGCTCTATAAAAGAGAAATTTATCACGTTTACAGTGACAACGCTTCGCGGATTATCGTTCTTCTCATTCATACTGTAGCGCCCCAGCGCCACATGCGTCGAATAGGCGAACTAAACGATCCTACATTGCGCTAACGAAGTTTTGACGAACGGTTGCATAAATCCTCTCTGCGGACTTCGGTTCCCAGACATAACACCTGCCTGGAGAGAGATCTCTCTATTGAAATCTTTCCCACAATACCTTCAAATTTGTTGCATCATGTCGCATAAACTCGCACTTAAGCTAATTTTATTACAGCAAGTCATTTCTAACTTGTATGTTTTTAAGAAATTGCCTATTCATCGGATTAAATTCCATTGTAAGAATTGCTACAGTCATAAAACTTTTATTGTTATTTGTGGTGTTAAACGTATAAGGTTAATTGGATTACTAATAATGGTTTACATGACTTGCTGGTTTAAATGGAATAGCAGTGATTGTGAAGGTCTGGCTGCAAAACATATAGGTGTAGAGTCAATACAAAAGTCTTCATACAAATTGCGCTCGAGAAACACATAGGGGCAACGTAGACTGCACACTTTTTGTGCGATCGAGTCTGCGGCGCACAAAAAGTCTGCATGGATTGCATGAATTGTGCGCCGGACTTTTTGAGCGTCATGTGCGTTACTGCATATAATTCCTGTTCTATTTTCACAGACTAAAAAGTCTGTCGCGGATAGTCTGTCGTCAGGCCATAGAGACGGCTCAAAAACACGATGTCTCGGCACAGTTGGGACAAGTCCGAGCGCGGTTGCCGACCGCTTAAGGGTCAATTCCCACCAAAAGAGCAGCGCAGCGCGGCGTAGCGCAGAGACCCGCTCCGTGGAATGAGAATTTCAACTTTATTTTCATTACAATAAGACTTACTATCGCATGAGAAACTCTAACAATGCGGGCGCATGCCCGCGTATCCATGGTAATAACAACGCATTCCATAAACGAAGCCGCGCGACTGCGCGAGCCTTCGCTGGAATGCCCGAGGATGCTCGAGCAGTCGCGACGGCCGCTGTCAATACATATGACAATATATATGTACTGTTATGTCATGTAAACATTTTTTGATAATAAATAAATAAATAAATAAATAATGTCAATAATTATGTAAATTCCAGCGACTTCCTACGCATTCCAGCGGCTTCTCGAAGAGTCGCAGGAATCGTCGCGCATTCTCCACGGAGCGGGTCGCTGCGCTACGCCGCGCTGCGCTGCTGTTTTGGTGGGAATTGACCCTAAGACGTACCATCGCGGACAGGGATTGTTGAGCCACTTACCTATGTTTGTAACTTGGTCCTGTAATACCAATCCAATAGCTGACATCTAGTCGGTCACATCGGTCATTGATTACACGTCTAAATTGCGAACAGTGGCAAGTGGCTCAACAATCCCGATTCGTGACTGTAGGTTTGGAAACGATTCTGCAACCATTTCAAGAGTAACTGTTTAGGTTTTTGAGTAGCGCGAAGTAGAACACTTTGAGAGTTGATGACGTTTGTGGAAGAAGTTCTACTGCAGGACGATAGGTGGCGCTAGGGTCGCTAGAGGCTCAGCAAGCAGTCCGCTTTTTTGTTTGAAGGCCTAGAGACATACATACATACATATTCTCATGCCTGTATTCCCAAGAGGGGTAAGCAGAGCACATGAATTCAAAAATCCAGTGCCACCTTTAGCAATTTCAGGGTAACCAGATGGTTACGTGATATTGCAGTGACAGGTTGCTAGCCCATTGCCCACTATACACTAACCCTTTTCCAGAGTTGACTCTTACGACACCCACGAGGAGAAAGGGGGATGTGCTATTCTAATCCGGCACCACATGGCGCCTAGAGACAAGAAAGTGTAATCAAATTATACTAAGCTTTTTGCTTAATGGTTAATCTGCTTCATTAAATATAGTGTACTGTGCTTCCTATTTGTATTAACATTTATGACATTACGTATAACCTTGTTTTCATACGTAACGACAACACAACATGCCATGCCTCTTTAATGTTGATACAGAAGATTTATGAGGCACAGTTTTCTCGATCATCAGTCAAAGTAATTGGTTAATTATAATTATCCAATAGATGTCGTTGTCTTGTTACTATGTAATTTCTAAATGGCGCTTGTCGCCTTATGGTCTTCGCTCATTACAACAACTCAATGCCGACTCGACTTTATGTCTAATATTGAAATTTAAGCCCTATGTCATATGCTGTAGGTTGAATTTCAAAAAATGATACTTTGAGAACTCGTCGTACACTACTTTAATATGACATAGGGCTTAAATTTCAATATTAGGCATAAAGTCGAGTCGGCGTTGGGTTGTTGTAATGAGCGAAGACCTTTAGAAGCTGTAAATAGGTTTCTTTAGGTTAATGTCAGGGTCGTATTGAAAGTCAGCGTTGCGGCTTGCGGTTATATCATGCTGTTGAACTGTGTACTTTCTAGGAAGATTTCAGATTAGGCGTTTTACTTGTACAGATTATTTGTACAGTCACGAACCGGGATTGTTGAGCCACTTGCCACTGTTCGCAATTTAGACGTATAATCAATGACCGATGTGACCGACTAGATGTCAGCTATTGGATTAGTATTACACGACCAAGTTACAATCATAGGTAAGTGGATCAACAATCCCTGTTCGCGATGGTACGTGTGCACAGGTGCGGTTTTGTTTTCTTCGAGCGTTGACGCGCATATAAGCTCAATACTTACGCTTATACGAATAAGCGCGAGCAAGAACATACAGCCATACGCACGATTCATACGCACGTATACGCTCGTTGAAGCGCGTACACGCGTGTTCGATTTAATGTGGCGCGCGTGTAAGCGCGTATGCCAAAACCGAGCGTATACGCGTGTATATAACGCCTCTGAAATCACCCTAAAGGCATCGATAGATGGCGCTAACCCCATTATGAACTATCGTATTGCACACAAACATAACATTAAGTTTAAGTGATCGTTAAAATGTGTCAATATCACACGATGTGGATCCATTTTCGTGTAAATTGATTGCCATATTGCCAATGACATGGCGCGTAAGGCGTACCGCAAAAATATGCGATATAAAATAATATAGACGACAGCGTTATAAATGCGAAAGTTTGTGAGTGTTGTGAGCAAAAAATAAGTGTTTACGACAAATTAGAAACTTCATAAATTATAAGCGGTTCTCGACTAAATTTTACATGTTTTATACAAATAAACCTTCCTCGTCAATAACTCTATATATTAAATAGAACCGCATCAAAATCCGTTGTGTAGTTTTAATGATCTAAGCATACATAGGGACCGACAGCTGTTTTATACTGTGTGATGATGATAATGATGACAAAGCACAGCCATTAGTTTGACAGTGAAATACGAATGTTTTAAACAACCGCAGGTGGCCAAAGTCATGGTGATTAGTCATTAAACATCACCCATTGTTTATATGGCAGTCAGGAGTAGCAAACCTTTGACGAAAACTAAAAAATAGAGTATACAGGTTCCGGAAAAAAGAATGCACATCGGTCTTTAGAAAAAAAAAAGTAAGTTAGAGCAAGAGAACGCTATACGAAGTCAAAATTAACTTGGGAGACTGATGTGCAAACTTTGTGACCGGGTACTTTATTTCCTAATTTAATTTTAATAATGAAAAGGAATTTCCTTTTTCTCAATATGATGATCAAAATCAAATGAAAGTAAAACCAAATTAAAACATAATGGTTTTGTTGCATAAAAATAGCGATTTATTAAAAAGAGGTGTTCGCTGTTCCTCCAAGCGTACATAAGATACATAAAAATCACGCCCATATTCCCAAATGACAGAACGTGACTTCACCAAACCTATAACTGTTTCAGATCACATATCCACTTTGAGCATAGATAAATCTATATGTAAGATGTGTAATAGTAATAGGTAGCTAGCCTGCCTAACGCATACCCAAACCTAATTCTTTAGTCATCTCAAGACGATGTAAGATTACATCCACAGAAGGAAAGAAAATTCCCACGCAGACAGTAAAAAATAATCACCGCCGAAAAGGTTGCCGACCACTTGAAAAACAAACCCGGAAAGGAATTTAATTACGCGTTGCAACGAGGCACAATGGCTAGAATGTCTTTATTACTCCGCCATTGCATGATAAGTCCATGGCACTTCCGCGTACAAATGGCCGTTCGCAGAATTCCCTTATGTTTATTTGACTAATGTAGGGACTGTTTACATAGAGCAGTGGTTCCTAACCTGGGGGTAATTACCCACGTAGGGGTAAAATGGAAATTCTAGGGGAGTAAAAATGGCACTAAACAAAATAATAGTACGTTTGAATATGTGTGGTTTTAATTATTTTAAATTAGCTAGGGGTAAACTCAATTCCCATACTTGTTCACAGGGGTAGTGACATTGAAAAGGTTAGGAACCACTGACATAGAGTGTTTACGGCTAGGCTTTCTTATTAGGGTAAACTCACACCGGCGCAATGTCGGAGCGACGCGACGCGTCTTGTTTTTAGCTTACGTCACGCCTGTATTCCCAAAAGGGGTTGGTAGAGCACATGAAGCGCTACATAGACAAAACCATGATTATTTCACGTTTGGACATTTGTAGCATATTTTTCAGGTTTTGAGTTAGCAGGTATAGTATACAGTATACAGTATATAGTATACAGGTTGCCTGCCTGTCGCCTAAAATATACCTTGACCTATTTCCTTAGAAAACACAAAAAACAAAACACAATAAAAAAAATACAAAAAAAAAAACAGTCCAATAAACCGCCCCGCGTCATCCCTGGCGCAAAGGTGGCCAAAACACTAGCCGCGTTACCGCGTTGTACTGCGATGGACAACCTTTGCAACAGGAATGACCCAGAGCGTGGGTCAAGACCCCTCTCACGGAGACGGCGCCCCACCTCCTTTCCTTAGTAGTCTACGTCCGTGTGGTGTCAGATTTAGACTAACATCTCTCCATTTCTTCCGTTTCTAGGTTCAAAATTAGGTAAAAAGTGTTGTAAAACACGTTAAAGTTAAAGCCTTTCGCCTAGAGCATACATTAACCTATTTCCTTTGCTCTTACGACAAACATCGAAGATATGGTGAGGCGGATTCTAAACACGAAAACTGTTTTGACTATTTGTAGCTAATAAAAAGAGACAAAAGATTATCGCTTCCATCTCTCTTCAGACTTCGGTATCAAACCATAACATCTACCTCAAGATATATCTATTGGAGTCTTCCCTTTAATATTTTGACGTAATACGCGTAATATGTAAATACTGGTTGGCAACAAAGGGCAGGGGAAGATACATCATAAAGATACTAAGATATCATAAATATTGCACTCAAAGGGAACATTCCTTTATATTTTTAGCCTCGTTATTTCTCCCGAAGTATTAAAGTTTACTTTTGAAGAAGCTTTGGTTAAGCCAAGCCTTTTGATATTCCTAAAACTCCGAGAAAGAATAATCTTTCGCAGAATTTGAGAAATGAATCCTCACTTACGCTACCTCGTATCTCCTAGCGTTACATCGTCCCATAATCAACCTTTCTTCAAATTCGTAGTGCTTATTTTCAAACATTGAAACGCAATGATATACGATGTTAAATGAGTATGTGCATGCCATCAAAGTATCGCTCATACGTCAATGTGATCTACTTTAAAACTCTTTAACAGGGAGCATTATGTGGTCCCTATTTCTTCATCATGACAATTGACACTTTTGCTATATTGGATAGCCCATACACAGTGGGTGGCAAAACATCCTTCGATAATACTTGGCAATAGTGTGAAGGGTGTGTATATCAGTACCAATATAATAAATGTGAAAGTGTGTTTGTTTGTTTGTTTGTTTGTTTGTTTGTTTGTTTGTTTGTTTGTTTGTTTGTTTGTTTGTCTGTCTTTCACGACTAAACGGAGCGATGGATTGACGTGATTTTTTAAGTAGAGATAGTTTAGGGCACGGAGAGTGACATAGGCTACATTTTGTCTCTTCAAAACCCCCCATTTCCTTTAAGTGAGGAGTGGTAGTTTTCAATGTAGAAAGCTATAAAACTGGTATGTGTGCTATCTCTTCTGTGATACCCCGAATTTAACGCGAGTGGAGCCGCGGGCAAAAGCTAGTTATACATAAATATAGACCACTTCTATAATACTTAGTGGCTAGAAATTGACCGTTAATATTTTAACTAATGGTACACGCGTCTGAAAACTCCTGTAAAATATTTCCTGAATATTCTCATTATTCACCTTGTACAAGACAAATATTTCGTCGCTTTTCAGGTCATTGTGCCCTGTTTTACCTACCTTACGTCCAGTACGCAAGTCCCGTTAGCCGGCACGTACGCACTTGCAATCGTTCGACATTGTGATGCTACGCGGTCGACTAAGAGTCGGAGTACAAAAGATTCTGCAATATTTTCAGATTTCCAAAATTTTTTTACATGAAAAATCCGAAGCTGGGTTTCAGACGCGTATATCCGACTATGTTCCAGGGTGGGTCAGGAATTAATTGGTTCAACAGTTTCTTTACTAACCTAGCATCCTGATGATAGTTTTCCTTGACTGCGCCTGCCTGGCTTCGCCGTGGACGCTGCCATTGACTCCATTCAGGGTCCCTGGACTGCCAGCGTTGGTGCATGATGACCTGAAACCAGATTCAGTCGTTAACACTGAAGTTTGACATAAAGGCCTTTATTAAGAAACCTGTATCTTATGGTATACCTGAACTGTTTAGGTAGTTAAAACAATGCAAACAATCTTGACATGTCTTTTTGTTTAAATACGCAGTCTAAAAATGAAAATCGTTACGCTATACAATTCAATTATGAAACTAAATGATTAAATGAATAACGGTAGCGCGGTGTGCATTTCGCAGCAGTCGCCTCGGCTCCTAGATGAGCTACGGACTAGCTCGGAACATGTTGAGTTAAACGCGCACGTAGGGTTCCGTACCAAAAACAGCAAAAAATGCGTTTTTTTTCTATGGGAGCCCCCCCCTTAATTATTTATATTATTTTGATTTTAGTATTTGTTGTTATTTGTATGTATTTGTGGCAATAGAAATACGTCCTCTGTGAAAATTTCAACCCTCTAGCTGTCACGGTTCGTGAGATACAGCCTGGTGAAAGACGGACAGACAGACAGACAGCGAAGTCTCAGTAATAGGGTCCCGTTTTTACCCTTTGGGTACGGAATCCTAAAATGTGAGTAATCTGTGTATTTTTAATTATGCCATATCTGCTTAGTAAGTGATCTGAGGTAAGGAACTTGTTTTGTTTTAGTACTTAAGTTGAGTTATTTCTTATCATTAAGGCACTAAAACAACAGCAATTAGACGCGAAGTTTTCGTGGTTTCTAACTCATCACCAACAAATCATTTGTCAGGTCGTTTTAAGATTTTTAATGATGCCTTAAATTCTTGCTTAAATAACTCTACCATTATGAAAAACAGCACATTTCTCGCACATCCATTCCATACTTCCATATCCATACTCCATGCTTAATATTATAAATGGGAAAGTGTGTTTGTTTGCCGTCTTTCACGGCTAAACGGGAAGACGGATTGACGTGATTTTTTGGGTGGAGATAGTTAAAAGAATGGAGAGTGACATAGGCTACTTTTTGTCTCTTCATAACCCCCCACTTCCCTAAAATACTTCTTAACGCGAGCGAAGACGCGAGCTAAAGCTGTACATACATAAACCGAGTGCCACTTGCTTCTATTCTGGCAAAGCTCTCTCATTTCAGTCTCATTCATTCCTCTCGACATACACGCACGAACGGCATGCCATAACATTTTAAATTTAAATTGATATCTAAATAATCGCTTAAGATGACTGTTTATAAAATTTGGAGTACATTATGTATCTAATAAATCTCAATATAAGAGCCAAATTTGGTGGTTCGTATGAAATAGTTATTAAATTAAGAGGGGGTCAAAATTTCTCCTAAGGCCGGCTACACACATTCGGAAAAATTACGTTTCGGAATCTCGAATCGGAAAATCGAACGCAGTCAATGCATACAAAATCTATGGACCGCCACATACAGACGGAAGCTTTTTTCCGAATGTGTGTGGCTGGTCCATAGATGTCGTATGGATTTAGTGCGTTCGGACAGTCCGATTCGAAATTCCGAATCGAGATTCCGAAACGGAATTCCGTATGTATGTGGCCGGCCTAGTAGTTCATATAATACACGCGGTGCTCGCCAGTTCTATTAATAGAACTTGGTTTCCCCCGTGTTGTGCCGGGTTAGAATAGCACCGCCCCCTTTCTTCCCGTGGGTGTCGTAAGAGTCGACTCTGGGAAAGGGGTTAGTGTATTGTGGGCGATGGGCTAGCAACCTGTCACTGCAATATCACGTTTAACCATCTGATTACCCTGCTGAAATTGCTAAACGTGGCACTGGATTTTTAATTCATGTGCTCTGCCTACCCCTCTTGGGATTACAGGCGTGAGAATATGTATGTATGTATGTATGGTTTGACACGCTACGGCGTGTCCAGATTCTTTCCAACGACACAAATAATTAGTATCATGATGTTATTAGTTTATTTTATTAATTTAATCTCCATTGTATTATTGACATGCGTATATTAATGTTAATTTGACTGGTTCATGTTGGAGCAAACAAAACAACTCCAAACACGGAAGGAACTCATCACGAACTAATATTTCAACGGAGGCAAGTAAACAGAATAAAAGATGAATCGAAATCTGGATGAGATTAATAATGGCGGAAGGCACGAAGGATATTAATGGTAGAAGTATTTTTTAGGAAGTCAAATCGGTTCATAAGCTACCTACCCAAATTTAAAAACCGGCCAAGTGCGAGTCGGACTCGCGCACGAAGGGTTCCGTACCAAAAACGTACGAAATATGGGCGTGAATCGCGTAACCTTAGCCAGATTCTCGACCCCAAAGCGTCTAGTGAACGAAAAGATCATGGATTCGATAGCGATTTCGTTTGTGAATTAACACGAAGAATCTAGGGAGTCGTGTCGACCGCGGTAGTTGTGCAAACGTTCCACTTGGCGGCGCTGTCTCAGTTTCCATACAATCCTGCTTTAATGCCCGTGTAGTGCCGGGGTAGAATAGCACCACACCGTTTCTTCCCATGGGTGTCGTAAGAGTCAACCCTGGGAAAGGGTTAGTGTATTGTGGGCGACGGGCTAGCAACCTGTAACTGTAATATCACGTTTAACCATCTGGTTACCCTGAAATTGCTAAACGTGGCACTGGATTTTTGAATTCATGTGCTCTGCCTATCCCTTTTGGGAATACGGACGTGAAAATATGTACGTATGTATGTATGTATGTTGTACCGCGTTAATTCGCAAACGAAATCTTTATCGACTCCATGATCGTTTCGATTACACTAGATGCGCTGTTTATTTCGCGCGAGTCGAAATTTTGGGGTGAACTTCAGAGCGAGATACACACGAGAGAAACGTGACGAAAACCTAGAATACGCTTAAAAAATCCATAACATCATTTTAATTTAATTTCAAATCGATTACTTTAATAATAACATATTCCTCATAAAAGTCAGTAGGTGTAGGTTAGGTTAGGTACCTTGAAACTAATAAAACTTCTCAGACAAACCACTAGGTAGAAGTCTCTCTAAACCTTTTTAGGAGATTTACCTGAAGCTAACCTCAAAGATGACTTTAAGCTGACCTGTTCCTTTAAGGGACCTTGTGCTTCAAAATACTAGATTTCTAAAGATCTAGCAAATTTTCTTAGGTTTTGTAGTAGGTATGATAGTGACAGATTGGCTTGCCAGTCGCCTAAAATATACCTATTTCCTTAGCCGCCTCTTACGACATCCACAAAAGAAATGGAAAGGAAAATATTAAAAAAAGGGAAATATTCTAAATCCGACAGCACACGGACTACATAAGTATCTAACTCCAAACCCCAAAAACATTTCTTAAAATTGGTTTCGAAATGAAAAGTAGTCATGATTTTGACTGCGGAAACGTTTGGTGTGCTTTGCCTACCCCGATCGGGAATATAAGCGTGATCACGCCTGTATTCCCAAATGGGGTAGGCAGAGAACACAAAACGTTACATAGAAAAAACTATGACTGTTTCACGTTTTGTGGCCACATCTAGCGTGTTTTTTTTAGGTTTTAAGGTGACAAGTACAATAGTGACAGGTTGCTAGCCTGTCGCCTAAAATTTACTTGAATCTATGTCCTTAGTCGCCTCTTACGAAATCCACGGAAGAAATGGAAAGGTTTTATTCTACACCCGAAAATAAGCTCGTCACAGATAATATTTTACCTGCGTATAAATGACATCTTTCCATAGATGTCGGTGTCTACAGATACTTGACGGTAAATCTGCGCTGTGTGTATTAGCTCATTGAATTGTTTACGGAGCGATATTGACAAATATCTGTTTAGTAACAGATATCTTACAGTATCTGCTTAGTGTGTGACCGCTTTTACACAGAAAATGCGTGGATCATTTTAAAAAATCGCTGCGGTAGGCCCCTTAACACAAAATGTGTTTAACCTCTCGGATATTACGCGTAAGACTACAGCAAAGGATATATTCTAACCAAATTTCTGCTAGAAAATGATTTATTACGTCCCTAGTGGCGAAAAAGTAGCAAATTTATTCTTACTGGAGACCGCTAGAACGAAATAAAAAATACTTTCCATGTACAGACACTAGTTTTTTAAATTACTACTTAGATGGTAAAATAAACTGGCTAAAACCTAGTGCGCGTCTTTTCGGTGCCAAGGCCCGTAGCTCCAGATAATGAGTAACGAATTGGCTCGAAACATTTCGAGTTTCTATATAAAAACGTGAGTATATCTGTTTTATTTCACTATGGCTCATATAAGGTAAACGTCCCTGTGCTCGATACTGACCCAGTACATGGCACTTGCAACCTTATGTACATATGTCATAGTAAGATAGGTGACAGATGGGTGTCTGGGCGTTGAGGCGTCGAGCATTGGTACATTTACCTTAAATTACTTGGATGGCAGGATCATTCTGACAGGGCCATAAAAAATATGCAATTATGATGTAAATAATAAAGCTTCGGGCTAAAAACTGGTCGTTACAGGACTTTATGTTGTCATTCGGAAAATATGGATCAAAATTATAATTTTAATGAGACTTTCCGGCGGTAAACGAGACTGACACGTGCGAGCTATTTTGTTCAGTAAATCAAGTTGTGCAGACTGACTAAAGTTACGCACACACCAATACTTAAAAAACGGTGGCTGTACGGAATAAATAGCAGTGGCGCATCGTATGCGCAACGTTTGTAAAGCACGCTCTTCGCACCGCTGCTTAAAAAACTGGCAACGCACAAAGTATGAAATCACGTGTTTTGTTTGTGGTTTTTATTTTAATTATTTAAGTATATGTAAAACTTAGAAATATTCTGTGAATATTTCAAGTGTCCACTCGTTACCGTCATTTATATCGACCCAAAAACACCAAGAAAAATCACGCTTGTTGTATGGGAGCCCCTTAACGATTTATTTTATTTTTAGTATTTTTTTGTTTTACCTGTACAGATTTCAACAGTCTAGCTAGCACGGCTCGTGAGATACAGCCAAGTGACAGACGAACGAACAAACAGGATAACAAGGTCTCAGTTATATTTAGGGTTCCATTTTTACCCTTTGGGTACGGGACTTTAAAAACGGCCGCCTTACATCAATCAATTGTTGATTTTGATTTTCGATATTATTTTTTAATTCCAACAATTTTTGCACCCAAAACCACGGGCGTTTAGTATACCGCATTTACGCAACACTGATTTTCCTCCTGTCTTATTAGGGATGTGGGACGCGGTGGTTTTTGTCCCGCTTCAAGGTTTTGCCAGACGGGACCAATTAATTATCTACCTAACATGTCAGACAATCTTCCCTGACATATACTTGAGTAATCCGTTGTAACATTAATTAGAATCATTTTAATACTGTTTTAAACTTTCGTGATTCTCACACACAGTTGACACACACTGTTTACAGGAAACCGACACACACGGATAGATATTTAAATGCGTCATCACATCACCATCCTAGACATCTGCAATCCGTTGTAACTTCGTTACAGAACAGAGCGTATGACCTGTGTGACCCTGAATTTTTAGAAGATGAATTAAAGCATGTTCAGGAGGTACTTAAACACAACGGATATGTGGTGAAAAAGTGGCAGCCCAGAAAAAAAAGCGGTAGGAAGTGTCCCGACGTGGCTAGACAGGCTTATGTGAAAGGAGTGACTGACAAAATTGGGGACCTTTTACGGAAGTTTTCCATTAAAGTAGTATACACGCCCTTGTCCAAAGTCGCGAGGTATATGCGTACGCCGAAGGATGTTATTCCCTACCAAACACCGGGTGTTTATAAGGTTGATTGTAGTTGTGGTAGTTCCTATATTGGCCAGACAAAGCGGACTATAGCTGAAAGAGTCAAAGAACATATTGCAGCTGTTAAAAATCGCCAAATAAACAAATCTGCCATAGCTGAGCACTTGTTGGAGTCTGGACCAAACTATTGGATCGAGCTTCATAATCCCAGAATTCTCTCTACAGAACGCCATTATTACTCGCGAATAGTGCGTGAAGCGGTTGAAATTAAAAAGCATAAAAATTTTAACCGAGGGGATGGTTTTAAGCTTTCGTCTTCATGGAATCCGGTTATTAATAAGTGTCAGCCTAGAGACGAACTTTCAGAGCGAGCGTCTGACATTGTTAGTGTTGTGTGTCGGTGTAATAGAGGAACGGTGGACAATACGAGGGCTGCACTGAAAGTTTCGGGAAACTAATATTTAAATAACATTTTTTATCACGTATTATACCTTTTTACAATCGTCAAAGTTTCTATATCTTAAAACACTGGCCACATAGAAAAAAAAACAATGGTTCGGTTTCAATTGTTTTTTGAACTTGATGAGTCGCTGCCCAACATGGAATTGTCACGTGAAAATTTAAGAGCTATGATTTACTACGACTTTAAAAGTGGATTAACACAAAAATAATGTGGAGACCGGATGGTTGCTGCTTTTAATAATGAAGCCCCTTCGATGACTACAATATACAGGTGGTTTTCGGAATTTCAACGTGGCCGTGTTTCCCTCGTGGACAATGTGCGTGAAGGTCGACCAAAATCGGCAGTCACCCAAGAAAACATCAATGTTGTGCGTCAACTGATTACGGAATACCGACATGTGACATATCGGGAAATTCAGGAGTCTCTGGGCATTGGAATGAGTTGAATACAAATTATTCTACAGCAAGAGTTAGGCGTCCAAAAATTGTTTTCCCGGTGGATACCTCATCAGTTGTTCGACGAACGGAAAACGACTTGTGTCGATTAGTGCCCCAAAACTTTAAATAAAATCAACAGAGGAAGCTCAAATGCAGTTTTTATTATTGTATTGGGTAATGAGTAATGGATATACGCCTATGAGGCTGAAACTAAAAACCTATTTCGAGTATGGGTCTATGAAGGCGAGATTAAGCCGACAAAAGTGGTTCGCTCTCGCAGCACGGCCAAAAAGATGGTGGCTAGTTTTGTCTCCAAATCGGGTCACGTGGCTACAATTCCTCTTGATGATCATAGAACAGTTAATGCCGATTGGTATGCAACCATTTGTTTGCCGAGTGTGTTTGGTGAACTGAGAAAAAAAACCTCAATCGTCGCATCATCCTTCACCATGAAAATGTCAGCTCCCATACGGCTCGGTTAACAAAGGACTATCTAGACGGTGAAAAAGTCGAATTACTGAACCATCCTCCATACAGCCCTGATTTAAGCCCCAATGACTTTTTCACATTCCCCAAAATCAAAGAAAAGTTACGTGGTAAGCAGTTTCAGGCGCCAGAAGATGCCGTGGAGGCGTACAAAACGGCCATTTTGTCGACCCCACCTTCAGCGTTCAATGAGTGCTTCAAAAACTGGTTTGAACGTATGTAAAAGTACATTTAATATAAGGGAGAATACTTTCAAAAGCAATAAAATTACTTTTGATCATTTTAACTGGATATTTTTTTCTATTCCCGAAACTTTCAGTTTGACCCTCGTATCGGTGAAACGCGGGTAGTTCGGGGAGCCGTTACTGATGAAAATCAAGTGCGGGTAGTTCGAAGGACCCGGGCTGCCAAACAAACGTCGAGCTCCGCTTCAGTCAACTCGTGACCACGGTCGCTGTAACGCGGCCGAAACGTCGAGAGGTAATTAAAAAATACCGTGATTAAGTCCCGCGTAAACATAAATATGTAGAATCATTTTAGAGAAAATTTCGGGATCTTTTTGACAGGTGACTGGCAATCTGTCGCTGTTATTTAATTTTAATTAAATTTTGAAAAAGTGGCTTTGATACTGCAGGCTCTAGAGGACGGTTATCTTTGGAAGAAAATAATGAGTGTATATTCATTATTTACTTACAGTATTACCAAACAAAGAATGCTCCACGATGTACCTGCGCATTAGCATTAGACCAGTTTTGTGGAGCGGGAAACTTCGATTTACCAATGATAAAAAAGATTTTTTCGCGCGCTGAACACTTGCGTTGTGATTGGTTATTGATTGATGTCTCGGACTGATGTCTAGCAATCCAGCGCCAAATGCGACGAGTAGCCGAACTAAAGTGTGTAAGCGAGAACGTATAGCAAGCAAAATTGTGCCCAGAGCGTTTGTAAATAAAGTTCAATATAGATAAATTACTCATTCGGCTACTCTCGGATATCGTTCTGCGCTTCTCGGCGCAGACGGTAACAGCCGATGTGACTTACTTTCTTAGGAATACTGTACGTGACCCACTATCGGGAGTAATGCGTTACGGCTGCAATGGTTAGACGCGTCATTAAGACGCACTTCTAACCGCTGCCATCGTAGCGCGTCGCTCCCAATGATGGGTCACTAATTAGCCCGAAACATGTCCAGCTAATCTCGATATAAAGACTGTATTCGTTTCATTTCCCTGTATTGAAATTAGTATCTTTCCCTTTACGAATATGGTAGGTTAAAAAACGTGTACACAAGTTACTTCGTTTATTTTTGAAACAGGATTAGCAAAGTTTGCACTAGCTGCTAGAAACAAACGGCACGCGCTGGATATTTACCTCCTTTTGCTCGCTAGCTTTTAGAGTTTAAAACTGCTTTCAGTGGTTTGTTTTAAAGAGTTACAATGCTTGGTTTCTTACGGTTTCCGCAATTTTGCTCTCGAAACGTGAAACGCAACTACTAATATTAAGTTACTGTCGAGAAATGTTATTATTATCAGTTTTGTTTCATCCATTTCAAACATTAAACTCAACAAATTATTTATTCAGGTAAGTCAGCCATTTCTGGAGTTCCGTACCCAAATGATTAAAACGGGACCCTATTACTGAGACTTCGCTTTCCGTCCGTCCGCCCGTCTGTCACCAGGCTGTATCCTTAGTCGCTTCTATACTAGAGACCTTTAGGTACTTAAAAGATGGTAAACAATCTTGACGTGTCTTTTTATTTATACATACACTTTATAAATCAAAATCTTTACATTTTACAATTTAGGTATGAAAAAATCATTTACTTTCATAATTGAATTGTATAGTGTAACGATTTTAATTTTTATACCGTGTATTTCAATAAAAAGACATCAAGATTGTTTACCATCTTTTAAGTACCTAAAGGTCTAAAGTATAATGTCAGCCATGGAAGCAATGTAGAGGTGTTATTCTAATCCTACACCACACGGCAAACGATTAACTAAGTTTTCATAATACCGTCACGCCTGTGTTCCCAATTGGGGTAGGCAGAGCACACGAAACGTAGACAAAATCATGATTATGACTATTTCACGCCTCGCAGCCATTTCTAGCATAACTTTAGGTTCGAAAACAAATGGAAGAGGTAGTATATTAGTGACAGGACTATCGCCTAAAGCATATACAAACCTATTTCCTTAGTCGCCTCTTACGACATCCACGAAAGAAATGGAGAGATGCTATTCTAGACCCGACACCACAGGGAACAGCACGGGTTTTAAGTCGACAGGTATAATAGTGACAGGTTTAACTTCCCACCT
Organism: Adoxophyes honmai; assembly: GCA_005406045.1. Lineage (NCBI taxonomy): Eukaryota > Metazoa > Arthropoda > Insecta > Lepidoptera > Tortricidae > Adoxophyes > Adoxophyes honmai. The sequence continues at coordinate 111,933 of BHDV01020066.1, forward strand.
AAAATATACCTTTCCTTAGTCGCCTCTAACGACAACCATGAAAGCAATAGAGAGGTGTTAATGTAAATAAAATAAATAAAGAAACAAATCCGCCACACGGCAAAAAAATACTTTCAGTGAATTTCGAATAAAATTCTATTTAATTAAACGTTCCCATAATTCAGGACTTATCAAATAAATTGTGTACGAGATTGCAGCGTGATACGCTCAGGAATTCCTCGGAATTCCTGACGGTCCTGATAAACCAATTTAGGACGGAATTCGATTGATGATATCAGCTGTATCGTTTCTTCATTATTTATCGAAGCATCCTGTAGCTAAGTATTTGAGGGAGGGATTTTTATCCACACAACACGCAGAAGGTATGAGTCGTGGGGAAAGACTCAAAGGCGCAGCGCAGACGACAGACTTTTTGTGCGATCGAGTCTGCGGCACACAAAAAGTCTTCGTGGATTGTATGCATTGTGCACCGGACTTTTTGCGCGTCGTGTGCTGCATATATAATTCAATAGGTTCTATTTTCGCAGACTAAAAAGTCCGTCGCGGATAGTCGGTCGTCTACGCAGGGCGATAGAGAGGTCTCTTTCCAGACAGACGCTATGCCCGGGGACTGAAGTCCACAGAGAGGAAGGTGGAACTTGTTTTTATGCTACTGATCGTCAAAACTTCGTTAGCGGGATGTAGGATACCACTTTGACAATCGAAGTTCTACTGCTCGACAATAGGTGGCGCTAGGTCGCTACAGTACAGAGTTGCAAATAGGCCCGAAACGTGTCGAGCTAATCTCGATATGAATTCACTATTGCCTTTGAGCAGTTATACCTAAACAGCGGAGAAGAACTTGTTTGCCGTAGACCTGTCAAGATGTCTCGTCGGTGTAGGTACTGTCAAGGAAATTGATTACTGTGCCACTTTGTATTTTGAATGTCACAAGAAATGCCACAGTGACATACCATACTTTCTACAAATCAAAGCAATATGAAACTCACTATGAAAAGGTTCAAAGTGGCACAGGTATCAATTTTCTTGACTGTACTTTAACTGTGGAATGGGGGAGGTCGATTGGAACGTATATTCGGCGTACAACTTGAAACAATTTTATATGTATAAGACAATTATTCGTCTGTAAACTTAGGAATCTTCGTACTCAATAATAAACGTTTTATGTTGCTCTGAAAATCAAAGATTTATTTAGTACTTACAAGTTTACACTTTTAACATTTAAAACAATACGATCTAAATAAACAATCAACCTGAAAATCAAAGAAACGACATTCAAAGTCTATTAATTAGTCTTCGATTCCTTTTATATCGGTTAGTCTTAATTATTGTTTGCTTATTATCACCATATTGAAAACACTTCTCTGTTTTATCGACTATACCGCCATGACACTTGTAACGTCAGTGGCGCCATCTGTTTATGACCGAGAGTAGATCCGGACTGTTTTATCTACAGACAAATTACTTAAAGAAAGGTAATTTCTTTACATCTTCCCCCACTAGGTAGAAAATTTTTCCAAAATTTTCGTCACAAAAACCCATTATTCACACAGGAACGGGAATGAGCTTTGTGATATGAAATAAGTTGGATTCCAATTTCTTATGGCCAGTGTTTATTCTGAATATAGAATTAGATATTTTCTCTTCTATTCTAAAAGGACCGATTTTCAGCTCATCCAATTTTCTTCTGTTCAGCTTGTGCCCGTTCTCAACATATACTATGTCACCAGCATTGAAATTATGTTGAATTCTATTCTTGTCTATTAACTTCTTGTTGTAATTATGCGACTTGACCGAGTTTTCAAATGCTAGTCTTCTATCTGTCATCCAGTCATCTGCTGTTTTAGATTGTTTTAGTTCTTCTGGTAGTAATGAAATCTCTGTGCCATCTAGAAGGTATCTCGGAGCGAAACCAGTGACTGTATGTTCAGTATTGTTATAGTTATCTACACAAGTGTGAGCTATTGTTGTCCATGCTGTTTTATTATTTTCTTCATTTATTTTACAACGAATCTTATTCACCAGCGTTTGATTTAGCCTCTCATTTAATCCATTTGAAAATGGTGCGTTCACTGCGGTGAAAATCAATGGAATACATTTTTCATTCAAGAATGATTTAAATTCCTTGGAATTTATTCCTGGATACTGGTCACTCAGGATCATGCCAATTTCATTAGGACTGGTTATGTTATTGATAAGTTTTATAAAATCTTTTGCATTTTGAGTCTTTGAGGTAAGGATATAAGCATATCGAGTATAATGGTCCACTAGCAGATGTAGGTATCTTTTCGTTGACCGTGTACCTCCAAAGCCCCCAATCGTGTCTATAGAGACAATCTCGAATGGTTTTGAAGCAGGACCTAAGTGTGACATTAATCCATATTTCACTTGCCCTCTTGTTTTATTTTTTATACATGTTTCACATTTCTTGCAAAAATCAACTATATTTTTGGTTAAATTTTTTGCTGTATATATTTTTCCAATTTTCTTTTGAATTTGTTTTACACCGATATGACCCATTTTGTTATGTATTTGTTTTATAAGCCTTATACTGAATTCTTCGGATAATATTATTTTCTCTCTTTTATTAATTCTTTTATAGTATATGTTGTGTCTATGTATTAATTTATTCTTATTACTTTGTAAAGCTTAATTTTTTTCTTGATCCGTAACAATATCCTGTAATTGTATTAAATTAACTATTTTTAATTGTTCATCTGTATCATCTATTGCTTCCAGTACCGGATTTCTGCTTAAGCAGTCAGCCTCCAAATTTTCTTTCCCAGGCGCATACTTTATCTTGAAATCATATTGAGAGAGATAATACGTGAAATCTCCCAATTCTTCATCAGTTCTTGATTTAATGTTCATGTTTTCTAATGGTTTGTGGTCAGAGTATACTGTAAAAGCTTTTCCCATCAGCC
>BHDV01020099.1:11952-38692 GCA_005406045.1 Adoxophyes honmai
AAAAAAAAAAAAAAAAAAAAAAAAAAAAAAAAAAATTAGGTCGAATTGAGAACCTCCTCCTTTTTGAAGTCGGTTAAAAATGGTGGAAACATTAACTTATTACGTAGGTACTTAAGTTCGTGCAACTTCATAAAAGTTAGACGATATATTATTCTATTTTGATTGAAGAGCAATTTATTCTATTTTCGTTGAAGAACTTTTGGGAGTTATCGAAGTTATGTTGTCTTTTATATTTATAATTCATTCACCTAAGTATCGAGTACCGACTATCGGCTTCTTGGGCACTTTGGTAATTCCTTCATTTGAATTGATACGAGTAGGTATATCTGTAACATTTTATACTATTTGTAATTATGTTTCAACGCAGTTTTTCCGTTCTATAACATATAGAACAAATGGTAACTTACTTCTTTTGTCTCATACTATGAGATGTAGTAAATAGTAGCTTAGTAGCTATCTTGAAGATGATGTAGTTTATTTTTACTTTTATTAGCGCCACTGCTCTGTTAATCTCTTATAAGTAAGTATGTATGTTTCAAGTTCTGTTTACATACCTATCTACAAGTAGTTCAATAGTTATAGTGAGTAGTTCAGCTGGCCGAGTTCGTGACCTTATTAACAAGTTTATTCGTGTTTTATGACGATCAAAATAACCAAAATACCTAATGTTACAATACTTCGCAGCTAATCTGGTTGAGAAAATAACACAAGGTAAGTACATAAGCGTAACGCGCAGTTTACTGGGTGAACATTTTGGGTATTATTTCCTTGGAAATTTTAGGGATTTATTACTGACAAAACAACCTTTTTATAGGGCATTACAATTTATTTACATTGCGCATAAAAGCTATAGAAACTGCGCATCTGAATTTAATCTTAATCTCAGAATGAGATGATTTTAAAGGCAATCTGAGTTTGATATTGTATGTAAGTCTGATTGTGAACTCTTTAGTGTAAGGCTGTAATCTTTATAAACTAAGAAGTTATTTATCTTTAGGATAACGTAACGTAATGTATTCGTGATGCAATACAAAAAAACTATTAAAATTTATAAGTACCAGCTATAGTGAAAATTAACGGATTACTCACGTTGTATATATACCGAGATTAGCTCGAAATTAATAATAGTGAATGTGTTAGCGAAAATGTGGGTAGTTGTGAACTGCTGTCAGCTGTGCCTAGTAGTCGCGCGGAAAGAGCGGCTGCACGCAGTGCGCGTCTGTCCGCTGCCGTGGCGCGTAGCTCCAGATGATGGATCACGGATTGATCCGAAACATGTCGAGCTAATCTTTTAATGTTATTTTCACATTCTAAGGCTCCAAACCAAACGCACTGAGAGCGGGAGCGGTGAGGCGTGACGCGGTGGCATACGGTATCGGTTGTAACATTCGAAATCAAATGAAAAAGCGCGCATATTGCACCGGTCGGGAAATAAGCGCTTCATCACCACCACCTTGTCGCGCCGCACCGCCTCAGAGCGTTTGGAACTTTACTGTTAATGAGATGAAAAAAATCACGTGAATACTGGGTCCACTTTATTATAAAGCAAGCTTAATTAAAAGGCAAGTTTAAATGTTGTAAAAATCGTTTTAACTCCAGCTTGTTATTAAAGCAGGATTCGGCAAAAGAACTTCCGCGTTTTAAATAAGTTCTGATTCTAGAGCAAGTAAGTTAGTGAATATTTATTTAGCTTACTGTCTCCTCTCGCCTTCGATAGATACACTCCGACGTCCTTTCAAGAAAGCCTTCCGCAGTGTAGCTATAGGCAAGCTATCTCTTCTCAAAGCCCATCTCACTCGAGGAATACTCTCAACACTGGGTTCACTCAACACGCCCTCCATTCTTACTGGCAATTAATACATTTTTAAATAAAAAAGTCCGTTAGTAACTTTTGTTCTAAAATTTTAAAATTCGAATATATCTTCACCGTTTCATGTCGAGCACTAAACAAAATTGCGCGCGCGTTTCAGCATCTTATCACAGTTCCATATTTACCTTGGAGATAGACGTGTAAGTGAACAAATACTCTTACTTACCTAATTAGTATTTAGTGTACTCGTGTGATTTTGTTTTGTACATAGTGATTCTTAGTGCGAATAAACAAAAAGGAATATTTATTCAATGAGGTGTATTGTTGTTTATACTCTACATCTGCATGCTTTTATCTTGCATTTTATCTTGTCGTAGGTTTGGTGGTTTTTGAACATCTAAGTCGGATATATTTATGTGAAACTAGCTTTCCGCCCGCGGCTTCGCCCGCGTGGAACTCGGTTATATTGCGGTATAAAGCACAACTATGAGAAAACATCTCGTTTCAAACGACACACAGCGCCATCGATCTATCATCTATCGATCGGTCATCGATCAATATCGATCTATCATCGATTGATATCGATCTATCATCGATCTATCAAGCAAACTATATTTTTGTTTTCCCTCGGGAACATCCTTTTTTCCGGGATAAAAAGTACCTTATTATTTAATCCCGACTTCTATCTTTACGTCTGCAAAATTTCAAAGCAATCGGTTCAGTAGTTACGGCGTGATAGCGGAACAAACAAACAAACAAACAAACAAACAAACAAACAAACAAACTCACTTTCTGACTTATAATATTAGTAAGGATAAGGATTTTATTATCATTTGAATTAAAATTCTTACGATGCTGTTAATTTTTTCACATTTTAGTGTTGAATAGGTAGTAGGTACCCGTGTTAATTTTTTTTTTCTTTAAGATAGTAACGGTTTTTTTTTATTACGGACTGTTCTTCTATACAATCCTTGTCATTTAACATTGTATTGTATACTTAGTCTATAATAGTCTCTCGTTTGAAGACTATTCGTTCTAGCGGGAAACATATTCTAAGTGATATGTGAGTCTTTGTAATATGGTGTTATGTGTTTTATGTTTGTGTGTATGTTTTATAGACATTTATAATGTTTCACACGTCAACACACGTATTTCTACAACCTCTACCACTCACTATTGTAATCAAATAACCAAGTTCCTAGTTTTTTTCCTTGTAAACAAAACAACGAGCCGGCTTAATACAGCAAAGCGCGAGTAGAGATGCGCGCAAGATAGACTAGACCTGTCCCTGTCTGACCAGACACGTCAGAAAAAGACAAGAAGTCCATCGTGTGTCGTCTTGGGGTGCGTCCAGTACGTCTAGTGCGTTCAAAACGATTATGCAATCGTTAACGAATTCGTTTGCGAGTTATCGCGGAATTGTATGGAGACGTGTCGACCGCTGCAGTTGTGCAAACGTTCCGCTGGCGGCATTGTCTCAGTTACCATACAATTTTGCAATAACTCGCAAACGAATTCACTAACGACTGCATGGTCGTTTTGAACACACTAGACATACTGATCTGACGAATGCGACGCACGGGTGCTGCATGCATACCCTTGGTTACGGCGCTTTTCTTGCGCGCGCTGGTCGCCGTGCGGTTGTCGGTTGTGGCATAGGTAAGGTAAAAGTACCAATGCTCGACGCCTCAACGCCCAGTAGATGACAGTGACACCCATCTGTCACCTGTCTTACTATGACATAAGGTTGCAAGTGCCAAGTATTGGGTCAGTGTCGCGCACAGGGACGTTTACCTTACCTAGTTAAAATGAACGAGGTACGCGAGCAGCGAGTGGCGCATTCGTCAGATCTAGATTACGATTACGCTTGTTGTTGTGCTAATTCTAAATTAGCGAGGAAAATAAAGCCAAGTACTCACTGTCCGGGGAGGGCCGGCGTTGGGACTCGGAGGTGGTGTGAGCGGCGAGGGTGCTCCGCGTCGCTCCCGTCGCTCGCTTCCTCGCCGACGGCGCAGCTCGACCCGCCCGCCGACCTGCGCACGCGTTCATCCCATTAGCAATGCGCCAAATCAAATAAAAATAAAAACAAGCAGGCCATAAGGGGCTCCTTTACACGTCTTTTGAGTCTACCAGCGCTTCGGAAAGTTGCATCTGCGTTAAGGTGCGCCAAGTTGTAAGTAGGTAGTTAACATTTCTAGAAACTTTTCCTTTGTGTCACAACGGAAAAGCTAGTAGTAATTTCAATTACGACTTTACGCACCTTAACGACGGTGCAATTTTTTGGCCCTCACCCACTTTACACACTTCTACTTGCTGAAAAAGTCACGTCTACCGAATCATAGCCAAGGAATGTTCCCGTCCCAAATAATAGACCATTGTAGGTACCGACTTACAACGATACCTTAACTTGGTATTAACGTTACGTCGGTGAACGTGAATTAAACTCGGCCCTACAAAGATTTATCTGATCAACCCCACAAGCTACGATTTACTAGGTAGATTTCACAATATTTTTTCAGCTGATTTAATTTGCTAAATTGCCGTATGCGGCAAACAGTTGATAAAAAATCGGTATTGATAAAAACCGGGTACCCTCCTGATACGTTCTCATTACTTACAGCCTATTTCCTACGCAACGACCTATTTTATATGAGCGCTGGTTGGCAGGATCTTTTTTATCTCTTTTATGTTCAATGGGCTCCGATAAAATCGTCTCGATGCCCTCAAGATACGAGCTTGATTTGAGGATTGTAAGGCTGTGTCGTTAGAAAGTCTAACAGCAGACTGATTTTTGAAAGTCATATCCATGAAGATATACCGCTCGATGGTAGTATTTTGAATATTTAAAATATTTGCAGCAAGTTACTGAGTGAGTCAAATTATTAAATGGCAGAGAATGTTCACAAGATGTGTAAGTTCCAGTTCCAAAACAGATATTTCTCTTTCATTCCAGTTTGTCTCCACTTTCGAGTGTCTCATCCCGAGATATAACTTACAAAACTTAAAAAGAACAAACTACAGTAAACAAACGTGCAACAAACAAACAACTAGCAAGTGCAATATCTCTAAGGACCGTATCGTTAATTATGGAAACAAGTAAAATACTCGTAATTTGTGGGAACATTTTATATTATAGGAAAACAACTAAACTCATATACATATGAGTGTGCAAACACAATAATTAGAGTAACTTATTTTTATTTACTGGTCCCCTTGGCCAGTTTCCCAATCTTGCTTTTAATGTTTTTCATTAACCGTTGGACAGCTAAAGTGTTGAAGGTTTTATACGTACGAATCCTGTCTTTTTTTAATTCCTCGACTTTATCTGTTGGCTTAGTATGTTTTCTTAATCTTGCCTTCATCAGAGGTCAAAATCTCTCTATGGGACTTATCTGAGGACAATTAGGGGTATTGCACGTTTTTGGTTCAAAGTCGACGTTATTCCCTCTATATCAGTCTAGCACATGGCGAGCATAGAGGCAGGCAGTTAAATCGATGTAAAATAATGTGCGACCTCTGTGCTTGCGAATAAGTGGCAATATCCGCTTCTGAAGACATTTCTTTCCTGTAAATATCAGCATTCAAGTTACCCTTAACGAAGAACGGAGTCGTTTTCATCCCACATTGACAAACAGCTTGCCAAAACATTACCTCTTGGCCAAATTTTTTGCAAAAAATTGATTTTTCCTCTTGAGAGACCTTTGCATCTTTCGTTACGGTATAAAATTGCGGCCCAGGCAGTGTTTATAGTCAAGTTTGACATAAGTTTCGTCGCCCATAATAATACATTGTTTGTTTTTAGTTAAAATTTTATCGTTCAGTTTTCTAGCCCGAGTGTTAGCGGTAGATTCCTAGGTTTTAGTGCGTTTTGGCTGTTTTTGTTTCTTATAGGTTACCAGCATGTTGCTTTCATTGGCACGTTGAACCATTGCTAAAGAAGTTTGGCATTTTTTCGCACAATCTCGAGTGGAAATACCTTAATTTCTCGCAAACTGCCCGCATGTCTTCTTGTCCAAATTATGATGCAAAGGACCACGTTTTCTACCTCGACTAGGTAAATCTTTGAAAGTATGGTTCATGCCTAACCGTTTGATAGTGCTATAAACTGTTTTCAGACTAACACCTTCCATTTCTGCAATTTTTCTCATCGTCATACCCGATCCTTCGCTATATTTGGTCACAATAGAAAATCGTTGTTTCGCGGATAGACCCTTCATCTTGGAAATTTTCAACAGTTCTCAATATTTTTTGTACTGAATCCAATATTAGACTCAATACTTGACAGATTGACATTTATATATTATATTTATATTATTATATAACTTTTTTTGAGTACTACAAACCTGTTTCCATAATTAACGATACGGTCCTTAGTCTCTATAGCGGACAGCCACAACATAGAACAAACAGCGACAAACTTAAATGTATGCCGTTACGAATTTATTTAACTTAAACTTATCCATGCACTACGGAAAAAAAAGATTGCTGCATAATCTTTAATGATTAAAGCCTAAAATTCTAATATCTGATGTTTATCGTAGATTCTTCAAATTGTGTTCGCATCGAAAAGAAATAAAAAGAGGCAAGAAAGTTACCTATTATTACATTTTCCAAAGAAATCTAATCGGAAATTCGTCCGAAAGTATTAAAGTATTTAAAGTTTGTTATTTATGTCATAACTTCATGAGCTAACTTAGACAGTTTCTATTTAAACCAACACAGAGAAAAGGTTATTTCAAACACTGTTTTAATTCTATAAGTAAATTGAGCAAGGAAAATACGAGTTGTAGAGCGCTCGTTATCTACTAGCTAAAAGAAAATATTGGTGATTCATCGAGTATTCATAGAACTTATCAAGCGTGTACTTACTTAATCTACTTATCTTTTGAGGTAGTCTATGGTATAGCGTGCTAGATATAAAAAAATCAGTGAACAACATTGTTATTCATAAGAATTTTCAGGCTGAAAAAGAAGCCTGTCAGAAATTTGTGTGCATCTTTTGTTTTTATACAAAATGGAAAGAGCAATTGTGTTTTTCAATCATTTTAAGTCTAGCTTGTACTTTTGTGCGTCTTAGTTCAGTGCAGTATCATTTATGTACACATGCCCTTAATTAGTACCTTCGCATTTTAAGCTCTCAACAAGCCGCAAGCTGCTTCTAAGCCACGGTATTTAGGTATGTTAGAAATAAACTGCATTCACGCCATGCCGTTACCTAGAAACACGAACAAATTAAAGCTACAGAAAACTGCTTTGATACTATACTTAACTTCGTTGATTTAAAATGCACTTACTTAATACATTTTATGAATTTCACTCTTACTGTGTTGGAAAGAGCATTTTGCTAATATCGATGTAGTGACATTCAATTTAATGCATGATTATTTAGGTAATTCTGGAATTGATAATATCACATTTTACGTAATTTACATAATACCTACTTACTATTTTAAAAAATGTCTAGTCTTATCATTTTTCTACTAACATCTACGCAGCCTTGCAAAGCAAAGTAGGATATATTAAATAACGCACAACAGAAAGCACATACATGTATTAAAATTATTTATTACGAACTCTACTGTAAGATTATAACTACCCTGATCATTAGTTAAAATGTGTTACTAAAACACTGACCGCAATTTATATAAGCTCTTTTATTTGCTTTTAAATGTTTCAAACTCATAAAACTTATTATATTAGTTATTACGCAATACTATTGTCAAATAAGCGCTATCAAATAGGTACCAACTGGACAGGTTTGAAAATAGTTTCTTATCACAGATTAAACCATCAAGTACTCAAAACAACACCTGGCATTCTACGAAATCTTGATAACTTAATTGGATCTTTGGATCCTTGGACCGGCTAACAATTTTTGTACTTTTATTCAATGTTTGGAAATCAGTAAAAATAATACTAATGACGACTTTTCAAAACTCTTACTATGTATTGACATTTTCAATTAAGTACATACATTTAGTTAGATTTATTAACAAGGTGATAAATAGTGAATTACTTAGCCATTTTTAACTTACTAATAAAGTAGGTAATAAGTAGGTAGGTAGGTAGGTATAGTACCTACCTAGTTGAACTCTACTACAAATGAAATGTAATCCGTGCTTTGTATTTAAATCCCGGCTGGTGAATCATATCTACTTAACCATTGTTTTTGTCTTTTATTGATTTCTGGGCAGATGTTGTTTTATTATTATTGTTTTTATTTGGTAGTAGACGATTTCGATTAGTACTTAATTTGATAAATTTCTTGAAAAATCAACGTCCTGTTTAAAATGCTACCTTCTAAAAATAACTTGGCGTACACGAGTGGAATATGTACGACTTGTAAATTTATTTTATAACTTTAATTTCATATTTTCATCGTGCTTTAGATTCTTTATTTAGGAACTCAAGTTCTGCTGATTTTCTACCATGCATATATTTGACGACAGTAAATATACGAACATCACAAATATTTTTTTCAATTTGCATCGAATCTTAATCAATGAATCATGCAAGTTTGTCACAATGGGCATATAAAACAAATAGACCATCTAAATTATTCATATCCTGCAAACACAGCCCAAAAATTGGTTCACGGTTAAATTACGACTAACTATTGAAAGTTTAATGCACTGTTTGTAAAATAATTAAGTTAATACAGTAGCAGAGTAGAAAACTTTTCGTATTGACCGTACAAATGATGTTAGGCAATAGACGGTAATTCCACAATTATTGTTTTTTGCGTCTGATCATATCGCATAGTGGTGAAGTTTGAGGATCCAGGTTCGAATCCCGGTTCGAATCCCGGTCAAATATTTTATGGTTTAGGAAATCACATAAGTATCAGGTACTTAAGTGTAGAACTATTTACCCGGTGTCAGCACTCTTAGTGGCTTGGTTTGGAGTTTTTGTTATAAGTAAATCGTATAATTTTAAAAACTCTATTTCCGTATTTTAAAGCAATTTTTACAAGCATTTCAGTCTCAAATAGTTATGAAACTTATGAAGTAGTACGATATGCCTTCAAACATAAAACTATCGTGAGACTCACTCATACTGAAAAATAACGGAATTACTCACGTTGTTTATACCGAGATTAGCTCGACACGTTTCGGATCAATCCGTGATCCATCATCTGGAGCTACGCGCCACGGCAGCGGACAGACGCGCACTGCGCTCAATTTATTAAAAAATACAGTAGTTTAAACGAAATTAAGTAAGTACAAAAATACTTGTAGTAGCGCGATCAAAACACCGAAACTGCCTGGATACGTGAGGGCAGTGACTCTAGGTACTATGACATAAGTATCACATTATCAATTAAGTATTTTTATGGAATGTTTTGGAGCACTAGCTATCACTATCTTGCACTAACTCGTAACTTGAATAAAAAGTAGTAAAATTTGGCACAGAAACGTAGGTAGGTATATCCAAATTTTCTAGACTTACCATTTTACAGCCATACTTGCTGTTGTTACACGAACCGACTTTTTCATTTTGTGTAACAATCCCTCTACCAAAACGCCTGACCATGTTTATTATTCATCGATGACTAAAACATTTTTGGCAGATACTTTATTGTTTTATGTAAAGTACATAGACTTATCAGATAGCCGTCATTTATCGAGAACCAATTGTTGAGTTTACCTTATTATTAAGATAGTAATGACTCATTAAATTACTCATTTGACTTACCTAAATATTCTCTTCAATCGACTAATGACTTGGTATTTTATGTACACTTTTCCCACTCAAATTGCGTCCTTCTACACACACTATGAGATGTCTCATTATTATGCAAAAATCACAAGTTTTGTTTACTCATATTGGCGTCAAGTCAGATTTATAAGTTACAGGGAATTATGGTTATTTTCACTGGAAGAACGAATTGAGCTAAACCTGAGGAGAAAACATTACATATGTCGTTATAACAATTTAGCTTAAAAAAAAAACAAATATTTCACCATTTTCCAATTTCAGTGAGCGTAAAACTAAAAACCCGAACCCACCCTAGCTAGAGCTGTCTTCGTCAAAAATACCCTGACATATATAAAGAAGTACCAGATGTGGAACCCATGACCTTGGAAATCCAGCTATGGTAAGGTGGCCAACTTTATAATAAGTCAATGCAGGACACCCACCCCTATCCACAATAAGACTACGGATTTGTTGGAATTGTTGGTGAAGTACTTTTATCTATTTTTTTAACGAGGCTTTGAACACTCCAAGTGAACATGTCAGCCCCATGGGAGGTTACAAGAAGGTGTACTCACATTAAAAACAAACAACAATCCAACCACTTTAACACGCACACGTTTGACGATGCACTGTAGTCGTATTTTTGATGTGAAACTCTTCAATGCGAACAAGATGATGGGAAACGAGGAATGCGGGACCAACGGGAAGCCTTAGAAGATTTGCGGGACTATATTATTAAATATTGCAATGCGGGATTCCGGGAACTGTTATTACGAAGACGGTCCTGAATGCGGGACAGTTGACCGCCTTAATTCTTAGACTGTAAGTTACAACAACGACGGGTCCCGATCAACTAGTTGTGTGAAAAGGAGGCGGCGACGATCTAAACTTTTAAACTAGGGATAGTTACCAACTGATAACTGACCGATATGGTGTGTAGATATTAGCGTAATTAGAGACAAATGTGACGAGAAAGAGGATAATAACCAGAATATAGACAGGAATCTGACGTTAGTTTTGGCACGTAGAGAGAATGTATGAAACAACGGTGTGTAAGGGATGTGTGCTATTGTAACTCGGACGAAGGCGTCGGCGGAAGACATGCATGCATGCGAAACCGACAAACATGTACGACGAGATTGATGATGATGATGATTGTGAATGAAGTACGGGAAAGTATGTTAGGATGGTAGAGTATTGCGCTGTTATCTTTGCCTAGTCCTCAGGGATTAGAGCGCAGACAGAAACAGTAAACATTATAGCGATACTGTACGTTTGATTGTGACATTTGTGACAACGCTCTGTATTGAACAGGGTTTGATTTAGTTTGCCAGTTTTGTTTAGCTGTACAAGCTCCAATTACATTTATGTCGACAAAGACCAACCATCACCCCATGATGCCCTGGATTCGCCCACGATAGTGGGTTTGAAATCAATTAGTGCGACATAGAATAATAATAAATTGTTTAAGTCTCAGTACACAAATTTTCTGTAGGTTCTAATGAAAAGATACACATTGGTAGGTGTGGGCTGAACTAGTTCAAGGCTGTCATAAAAATAGGGCAGTGTTTCGGCTATAGCATAATTTATGGTTTCTCATGACACCTACCGACCAGCAGTTTTGTGCTGTTATAGTTCGCTGCGTAATCTATTATGCTTAAAAATGTTTTACATAAGGTTACGTTTGAACACTGGGATGACTTACAAGTATATTGGATTACCCGCACATAACGCCCGCGACCCGTTATCGCTATAAATAGGTGTAATATATTTACATAAACGCCTTCTTCCTATTATGACAGTCTTGGCATAGTTTAACATAATATACGTAGACCTTCAGTGCCTCTATCAGTACTATAGTGATCGGCAATAAGCTTGGCAAGATTTTAAGGTGGGGATAAGTTTGCGCATCTCTTACTTCCACCACTTAAAATATTGCCAGTTTATTGCCGATCACGATAACCGCAATGTTTACTCAAAAATCTCCGCATTGCTATCTTTTTGAGATGCAGAATTAAATATACGCTATGTAGAGCCAAAGAAAGTGTCGAAATTGACAACAAAGAAATCAAGTTATCTCAAATTAAATTTGATTGTGAGTTTTTAAACGTATAGTCAGTTAAGAAGCATCTAAATTTCTACCCAGTTGGTTAAAGTCACGGAAGTTTTAGCATCGACGTTAGTTCGGAAACCGGTGTCACATAAAAAAACTTATCAAGCTAACTAAACAGATTTTATTTCATCTTATTGTTTTTTTATATTCCAAACTTATGGAAAATTACAACAACGGCTACAAGCGTAACTTGTTATAGTTTGTTCACATCCATGTACTTTACTACATAATATTATTATTTCATTACTCATTCACATCAATAGTTTCTATAAAGAAAAAACGATGGCAAAACGGTGAGGTCGTCAATTCCGTAACTAAAGACCTGTTTACGTTTCCGCATAGCAATAGGGCTCACAAACCTCCGCTTACCTTGATATTGAATATTTACGAACAAGAATGCCGTCTTGTGTAAGATAATTGAAAGCTTATGTAAGAATCTGTTATATTATCTAATTCTCGCGGAAGGCATTTTCTTAGCTATTTTTGTAACTATGCGGAAATTTTATATCAAAAAATCTACCTAACACCTTCCGTACAGATCTAGCTCAAATGTTTTGTTATTGGGAAAAGTCGGAACCCCACGGCTACCGATTGGAATGAGTGACATCTTCATATTTTCATGTACTTAATTATTAATAAATATTATTATTTAGTGGTATGTATCAAAATGACAAAGATGTTAGTTTTCCGATAAAATACGAAGGAAAAACATTTTGGACTAATTCAGTTATTATGCTATAGACCGATAGGTACTTAAAAGATGGTAAACAATCTTGACGTGTCTTTTTATTTAAACATACACTTTATAAATCAAAATCTTTACATTTTACAATTTAGGTATGAAAAAATCATTTACTTTCATAATTGAATTGTATATTGTAACGATTTTCATTTTTAAACTGTGTATTTCAATAAAAAGACATGTCAAGATTGTTTACCATCTTTTAAGTACCTATCGGTCTATAGCATAGTAGATATGTAACTAAGCGCCTTCCGTATTCTAGATTGTGGCATATATAGCTCGAAATTCAAACTTGAGTTACCTAGTAGCTTTAGAATAAAAAATTAAGGACCTTTTTTATTAATTAGATTTTGACTACAGAGATGATGCATTGTGTTACGATTACGACATTAGTCACTAACTATTGTAGTTCTTATTACAGGTTTATCATTGTTATGTTCATATCAACCTTAAAAATTAATAATTTTAAACAAAAAAAAAACCGACTTCAAATTTGGGCTATACTGAAAGCATTTGTCTAATAATGAGGGTGACCTTCCATCACCAGCAGGCCTCACTAATTACTGAAATTATAATTTCCAGTCTGCAGGTGCATTCAGTATTGAAAGAATTATCCTTTAACTCCTAAGCATTAAGGAGTTGACCTTCCATCATCAGCTCAGTCATATTTTTTTTACTGCCAGACGTAAATACTGGTGTAGCTTTGAAAAATGTACTAAAAACATTACCTGTGCCAATAAAATTTGAGGGTTGCCCTCGATTTCCCTCATATTCCATCACCAGATCAAGATATGCTGGCAATGGGACCACCTGGAAACTATACCCTTTCAAACAAAAAAAAAATTTTCCAAATCGGTCCAGGCGTCTTCGAGTAATCAGCGAACACACATAAAAAAAAATAATAAAAAAAATAATAATGATAAAAAAATATCCCGACGAATTGAGAACCTCCTCCTTTTTTTGAAGTCGGTTAAAAATGTGGAACACAAAATTCAGGTCAACTTTTCTTTTGTTTTTAGTTCCGACCCGAAGTATTAGGTCGTACCTACACACACGTGTTTGTTCAAAATAGAATGACATCAAGATCAAATTGCATTGTAGAATTTAAAAAAAACATATCGAGTGTTACTACTTGGTACCTCTATGGAATTCTGGGTCAGTCCGGTCAGTATAATGTATACGAAAGATTTTGTAAATTCATATTTTTGTCCTTTTTTCTGGGCATTTGTCCATTGGCCAGCACGCATTTTTGGTTAAAAATATATCTTTCAGGTAAGGTTTTTTCTCTATTATCATTAACTGTGTTATAGATAATTAGTTTGGCCATTTAGTAAATATATTAAACAATGTAGCTACTTAAAGTTATAGTGCTAATTCAAATTCATTAGTAAATTTTCCATTTTACCGCTTTAGCTTAGTCTGTTCTCTGTTACTCTTATCATATTAATTTAAATTAATCCAAGGGAAAATACTTAGAGGGATTCACGCACGAAAATGCGCACGCAGGAATATTTGCACACCGAGCGAGTTTACCACAACATCCTTGACATTATGGGTAATCTCCTGATTACTTAACATTTTAAATCCTAATCAATAAAAATTACACTTCATCCCTATTTTAAATCACCGTTACACTAACAGAACTCATAAACGCCCTTAGCCCCGTAACTTATACTTAAATCAAATCACTTAAAATAAAAACATTACTGACTTGAACGATTTTGGATACGATTTTTAAGTAAAATGGACACTCGTTTGATTTTTAATTACTGTTACGAAATAAAATCCGCGTACACAACAAAATTCACATACACACTGTTCCTAACAAACCATCGAGCTGTCATCTGGGCTGTGTCAATACATTCATGCCATTACACACTCTATTCAACGGACAATAGAATCGAAGGTAGTTTGAAAGCTAGCCCAGCCTAGCGAAACATGCGCGGTGGTGCATTGCGCACAATATTGATTGCAATTACATGAATGACAGAAAAAGTGGCGGCAATTTGATTTTGGTTAGAATTTTAAGGTAAACGGTGGAAAATAATCGGAATAATCCGTTGTTTGCTAAAGTTGCGGTCGCTAGTGCGTGCGTGATATCGGTTGGAAGAGATATTAGATGGGGGATTCGTCAAAACAAGATAGAAAATTATCCTGCCTTCTAATGACATAAGAAAGATAGATATCAAACATTTTGTTAAGTAAGTATTTGTTGTTATAGAAACGTCATTTTACTTTTAAAATGCGTACTATTTGTCCTGTCGGTAGCTAAGGTAGTTTACAGTATTACAGTGAAGTAGCTATAAGAATACAGGAGTAAATTTTAATTTAAGCAACATGCAACGGTCAAGTTCATGTATCAGCAAACACACAACAGCATGCAATATTTGAGCTTCTAACAAAAAAATGACAAGATCGTCACCTATGAGGAACTAAAAATAACAACCAAAGCATTTCTCAAGTATAACTGACAAAACCGTGCCAAACAAGTTCAGCTTCAATTCCCGTTCTTTCCCTAATGCGGTATTGCAACTGCCAAGACTTACGTGACATAGAGCGCGGGCCGGTTTGGTCCAGTGCCAAAAGTCTGGAGGGACCGGCGGACCGTCGCAGCAGGCTGGTATGCCAGGTAATCCAGCTCCGGATCTAGGGGATCATGTGGTTTAATAATTAATAAAATCACGTTACTCGGTGAGCTCATGTGCGATATTTTATGTACTAGCTACAGTAGCTACCTACAAGCAGTTCCTGTCTGTTATGGGCGTAGCCAGGGGTTCAGTCTCCCATACAACAATAGTGATTTTTTTGGTGCCTTCGCACCCGAGTCCGACTCGCACTTAACCCCTCCCGAAACTATATATTATGCTGGTTACGCCCGTGCTGTCTGTACAGCGAACAGATTATGAGCTTACCTACATAAGCATACTATAGACAATGCCTGTTTTTCCAAAGGTAGAGACACAAAATGTTACATAGACTGAGCCTTGATTAATTCATTTATTGAAGACACTTTTAGGACTACTTTAGATGTAAAAATAGATGAAAGAGGTTACCCACTCGCCTAATAAATTGTAAGCATACCTATCTTATTTTTAAATTGACCTATCTCTCCGCACTTTATGTAAGTACAGTTTTTTTTCGTGAACTGAATCTGGGAATTCCTATCCCCATTTTTAGGTTGCTCTGTTGTCTGATGCATTGATTCATTTATTCATACAGAATTCCAAGTCAAGTGCGAAAAGTGGGTCATAACTTGCAGGATTTGTTTAGGTGCCAACAAACCAACTGTCAGGTTAAAAATTAAAAAGACGCTGTTTGACAGTTGCCCCAATAAACATTTTCCGGGAATCACACACGTTGCATTTGTCTGAATCATATGAGATGCGTGATGGTCGTGATCGTGACCGTTCGTCCAAGAATAGGTAGGTACACGTTGTAAGTATTTGACGCTCATTTATTTTGTTTACCTTTTGTTTCGATTCTTATTGAATTCCACGTGTTTAGTTCTTGTTTACACGACTCCCTATTAGTTACGGTGTCAATAGAGTGCGAATCAAGAGTTAAGTAAGTAGGTACATACTTTGAAGATCGACTGTTTCCATCGATGTAAAGTAATTAAGTAGTTTAAAAAACGGTTCTCTATTGGAAGGCATAAAGTTTTTTAGACTAATATTGTTTCGCATAACACTTTTCGCCGAAATTGTTTTTTGCATAATCATCATTACGCATATTTTTTAACGCATAACATTAAAAAGCATAAATACAGGAAGCATAACTGTCATCAAGACTAATGTCGATAAGCATAAGCATAAATAGGCATAATAATCAAATGGCATCATATCAATATGCATAACAGTATTATGCCAAAAAATAGTAAAGTTTTGTACTAATGGCTCGTAGTAATTATTGCTATTCATACCAATGCTATGCATACTTATGTATTATTTAGGAACTAAATCGATGTCGATGATGGTCCGCGAACTATTCCGTGATGTTTTGGCGCTTCGCGCCTGGATTTCATACTAACCTAACCTAACCTAATAATAGTAAATACATGGTAACAACGAAACTGAGTTTTTAAATTATGCTTAGTGACATTTATGCCAAATAATTATTAGCTCAAATAATAGTATGCATAATGTGTATTCGGCCAATACAAATTAGTTCAAATGAAATTATGCTATTAGCGTAGTATGCCAAAAAAGTATTAGGCCAAAGTATTATTATGCGAAAGTACTGTTATGCCAAAATTAATTATGCCAAATCAATTATGCGAAACAATAATAGTCTAAATAAAATTATGCATTCCAAGGGGATCCCTTAAAAAACACCAAATAACTTCTGATCATTATTGTACCTAAGGCTATGATAAAAATAACTTTTATATGAAACAAAAATGCTGTCAAACAAATGCTGTATCTTAACCTGCCTAGAAGCCTAACCTAAACCTGCTTGTTACGCTAAATTAAAACTTATTGCGAGACTCGAGCGTTCAAATCCGTTTGGACGCTGCTGACTCAAAATCAGTTTTGTGGCTTGTGGCACAGAGTTACCCACTCGCCGACATAAACATTTTTTTTTCTCTTTGATTAAAACATCAGTATCTTTTTTAACATCGATTTTAAAACCATTTAAAGCTATTGAGCTTGCTTTAACAATCACAAAAAATACGCGCAATGTGACGCGCCTTGCTCGTCGCGCGGTGAGTGCTAACCTACAGACCTTTCACGAGGTCCCGCTAGCTAACCTCTAACCGCTAACTTACACAACTGCGGAGTGAACCGCGCTAGGTCGGCTTAGCACAGCAAAGCTCGAGTATAGATGCGTAGTAGTTAATGACACCTGATTTGACACAGCAAGGCACAAGTAGAGATGCGCAAGAGAGACTATACCTGTCACTATCAAACTAGAAACGTCAGAAAGTGACAGGTAATCTATCCCCTGCGCGTTTCGCCTCGCATGACTTGGGGTGCTAAGCCTGGATATTAGACTATCCGTTACTTTCTGATGCCTCTAGTCAGACAGTGATAGGTATAGTCTATCTCGCGCGCATCTCTACTCGCGCCCTGTCGTGCTAAGCCGGGTTGGGTATACAGTATACCTCGCGTGAGATAGTATACCGTATACTATCTCACGCGCGAGGCAACTATATAGAGAGTGTTGCCGTACTAAGCCTTGATAGAGGCGTTATAGGGGTTATAGATAATTAACATGAAACTACCGCGAGACTCACTCATCTTAGGCCGGCCACATACATTCGGAATTTTTCCGTTCGGAATCCCGAATCAGACTTTCCGAACGCAGTCAATCCATACAAAATCAATGGACCGCCACACACATTCGGAAAAATTCCGTGCGGAATTCCGAACGAAAAGCTTACGAATGTGTGTGGCGGTCCATAGATTTTGTATGGATTGACTGCGTTCGATTTTCCGATTCGGGATTCCGAATCAGAAAAATTCCGTATTTATGTGACCGGCCTTATAAAATACGGATTACTCACGTTTTAAATTGAGTTTCGCTCGACATGTTTCGGGCTAATTCGTAGCCGTTCATCTAGCTAGATGAAGATAAGGCAATAGGTAACAGGTAGATAAGGTGATAGAAAATGAAGAAGTCAAGCCACTTACCATCGGCGAGAGAACAGAGCCCTAGGTCTGAGATGGAGCGGCCCCGAGTCTGCAGCGCGGGCCGGTCCTTTCTGAAGTACGACCAGTGGCGCGCCACCGACGCCCGAAGGAGCTGGTTAAATCTAAAAAAGCAACATTTTAAACGTCGTGTGCAAAGTTCGTTCCTTTCAATAAATTGGAGACTGTGCCTGACTTTCTGATAAACCTGTAAGGAAATAAATCAAGCCACAACACCCGTTTATCAACTTTAATGGTAATTTTTCGTATTATGGATGGATATGGTACCTAATCCTTGCCGAGTGGTGTAGGGTCTAGAATAGCACTTCTCCATTTCTTCCGTGGGCGTCGTAAGAGGCGACTAAGGAAATGGGTTTAGGTATTCTTTAGGCGACAAAACCGCGACTTTCATAGCCATTTCTAGCGTTTATTTAGGTTTAGGTATAGTTAAGAGAAGGTATACTTAATAGTGACAGGTTGTTAGCTTGTCGCCTAAAGTTTACCTTAACCTTTTACCTATCCCTATCCATTTCCTTAGTCGCCTCCTACGACATCCACGGACATAAAAAAGACAAAACCAAGACCCTTGGGTGAGTAACAAAGGCTATTAAGTATTTTACCCCGAAAGTACAGCGCAGCCAAATCAGGCGCATAAACTAGTGAATATTAAAGCTCGACTTGAACACGCCGTAATGTTTGTTTTACCCGGCTAAAAATAGCCGCGACCTTTAAAAGTGACACTGACAGATGCAGTGTAGCTTTCGTCTCATTCATAAACGAACACATTAAAGTACTTAATTTTCAACCTTTTGCTGGTACTAGGACGATAAGGTCTAAATTGCGCACGTTTCGAAGAAGTACTGTTTGATACTTTACCTTTTCAGAGGTGTGTCTGAATTCCCTGAGGAACTAGAAGATCCTGAAGTGTCACTTATGTTAGAATCCACATGTCTGTACACTTGGAAGCTTGCACTTTTACGGATCGTCATGTTGCACTGATTCACGCACTTTTCCACTGTTCACTGGATATTGCAATGCAGCGTAACTCGTAAACGAATACTTCATAGACTGAATGAGATCCAGCCGAATGTGAAGTTGTCATACACTTCTATATTTACGCGCGTTGAGCGACGCACGCGCCGGCGTTCGTATGTTTCGGCAGTTTGACTCATTAGGTACATTCGCCGTAGTATTTGTGCCGTGTCGACCTAAATTATTTGATGACTCTTAGAATTCGCATCTGTAGATTCTCGGATTCGAAAATGCGACGATTGAGTGGAACATAAACTTGAGTAATCTTCTCGCGAAACTGGTGAATGCGCTGGTTTTAAACGAACACTTTATGGCTTCATGCCAATTAGAATACTACAATTGATAAGATAAAAGTTGGATGAACGGCTTGTTCAGGGGTCGCGGGTTCAAACCGAGTCGACACGAGTTTTAGACATGCGGGTTTTGAATTTGAAACAGGTAAGTACCTACTGGTAGGTACTTAGGCATGCCTACAGTTCGACCGCGCTAACTAAGTATGTAGGTATACACTGATAATTATGACAACACTACTACCTATTCTAACGCCCATTTACTTTTGAGGTACTAACGGTCTTTCTTATAATAAGTAATTAGATTAGGTATCAAAAGTATCTCTTGACAGGGTTAAACTTAAAAAAATATATATATCCGAAAAACTACTGGGAGACTCACTCATAGTGAAATAAAACTGATACACTGTAGCAGTGTTTATCTGCAGCCGATGAGACGCGCTCCCGATGTTGGGCCACGAACTTTTCCGAAACATGTCGAGCTAAGTTCGATGTAAAGACAATGAATGTTGGCTTGGCTTTGTATACGTTGCTGACGTTACCAAATCATTCCAATGCGGAGTTAGCGTGGTCGCACTTTACCAACATATATACTTGCCGTAGTTACGTTCGGATAGATGAGTAAATAGGTGTTATTCTTAAGGTTATCCCACATCTACCAAAGGGAAATCGACCTTATTTCCACGGAATAAGAGCGAAAGACTTCGAAGTGTCGGTGGGCGTCAGTCGGATCGAGCCGCAGTGATTTGAGACAAGTCGTGCCGTTTTAACTCATTTCGTGGATATGAAGAGTTTTTCAATAGGCAATATGCCATTTTTTTGCCGATGTTCGATAGTTTATTTACATCGCTGAATAACGATCATAAAAATTTATTGAGTCCAAAAATTTCAATTGCTCAATAAAAAATACAAAAAATAGATATACCTACCAAATAGGCACTTAGAAAGGTCGTGACGTCATAGTACTTGTACTTCAGTTAGGTTTGTTCATGTTAACTCGTTGCCAAGGGAACGCATCATCAGTTTAATTGAGAGGTTAGGCAGTAAGAGTATGATTACGTCACACACAGACATAGTCGCAATATTCTTGCAAATATTTAAAATTGCTTTGTAGCTTATAAAGCACTTGTAACTAAAAATATTGGTACAAAATTGTAAAAAAGTGCTTTAAAAAATTACATGCACATTGCCTATTCCTATTGGCTCAGGTAATAAAAGAAAGCTCAAGATAATAAAGTATTTTTTTATTTCAAATATACAATAACAAGTTTCCGCTCGACAAATTCATAACTGTGTACTTCAGATGGTGAGTTTTTTATCTCACGAACTTAAAAAATAACGTGGTTTTACCTATTCTAATCATGATCATTTAAAGCAAATATACATAGAGCTAGTTAATTTTTTTTGGAAGTTTAGATTTGGGTAGATTATTAAGATAACAATGACCGCATTAAATGTAACAAAATATACTAACTAGTTTGAACCTCAAATACTACAGAAAAAAAAATTGTTATTGTAAACAGTAAGGTCAACAAAATGACAGCAATGCAACCATACAAATTAAATGCATTAACAATACTTTATGCAAGTACATGAATCCTCAGTCAGTAAAGGATTCTAGTATTATACTGCGAGCGAAGAAGCCATGTGGTCGATACTGAAATTCTGAGAGTATCAAATACATTTTCTTTTAATTCATTACAGCGACAAAAATGTTACACGGAAGACAGACTGTTTAACTATAGCACTTTTTTTTAAATATGTAGCAGCATACTTCCATGTTCGACTCCGATAAATCCTTTTCGAGATAGTAGTATAGATTTCTTTACTTTACTTTTCGGAACATAGACAAGAAGTTGCATAACTCGTCCGATTTTTAACGTAGAAAACTTCACCTTAATTACTTGTGATGCATGTATGTGTACGAGTATTACCATAAGAAAATATTATAATGACTGTGCATGTAATTAAATTACTGCCCTGTGGATTGCGTACATAACGCTGGATGCAAAGCAATATACATAATAAATAATATACCTACACATATTTATTTTATTCAGTGGACCAGATTGTATTAAAATACGCAATTATTTTAGTTCATTAAAAGCTACCGCAACAACTAACTTAAAATTTGACACTTATCTATAAACTAAATTACACAACTATTCAAGTATTAAGACAGACTATTCAAAATACAAGCCCTTAAGAAAATATATAATCAAACTAAACCTTTAATTAAGTCTTTTTTTCATACGAGTACTGGCTTTAAAACTTCTCTTAATAGTAAGGTCGTCGGGGATTGTTCTGAAACAAAAAGGCCCGATTATTAAATTAATCATTGATGGTAGTAGAATTTTATTGGATTAATAACACTGGATATTGACTTGACAGTCTGCGTATCCCTATACCGCGGGTACAGTCGAGTTCATAAATATTATGAGCAGACAAATGCCAAATATGTAAACTTTTGCACCTTATTGTCGATGTCATAAAGGTGTACAGATATTTTTGAACCCTCAGTTTTGCTCATATATTAATGAACTCGACTGTACTATGCATATTCCCTTGTAAAAAGTAAACAAATTACTCTGTATATCTCTATTGCCAAATAAAATTTAGTACAATTAAAAGGCAAGAAAAGGAAATAGGGTAAGGTATTTTCAGGCGACAGGCTAAGGCCTGTTCAATTTACTAAGCGGACACGCTTAAACGTCTTTTAAACTTACAATTCGTAATCAATTGATATACTATTGGCAGCAATGATATTAGCAAATCCATCTTCGTCAATTGCGACATATTTGTTCTTTCATTTTTAACTATTTTTCGCGATTGAGCGTATTAATTTAGATAATCGCAAATTAATAGTGCAAAAATGGTATACAGTGCAGTATTCACTGCGACAAACAGCAAAAATGTACAAATATTCCAAGTCAGCGATGTACCAAATCATTAAAAAATTTGGAGAGCATCATACTCTCGAAGATTTACCGAAATCTAGACACGGAAACGGGCCGGAAAATCCTCAAGTCGACGAAAATGTAATGCGGCCGTTAAAATCGCTAAATTATCTATCCGTTCGTGAAATTGCCCAGAAAGTTGGCGTCAGCGTAGGTACAGTACAAAATATTAAAAAATATACATATACGAACCTACGAAAAGCATAAAATTCCGAAAAGAAGTGTAGAACAGCAAATTTAGATCGAAAAAACGGTGCGGGAAGTTGTACAACATCTTACTAAAAGATAAATCTCGTTGCATTTTAATGGACGACGAAACTTACGTAAAATATGATAGCAGTACATTACCGGGGCCCCAATACTACAATGCCGTCGTAGGAGAGTCTGTACCCGAGGAGGAAGAACTATTAAAATGGATAAATTCGGGAAGAAAGACCTGGTTTGGCAGGCAATCTGTTCCTGTGGCCTCAAAAGTGTTTCTTATTTTGCAACAGGCACTATTGGCGGTGAAATATACAGAAAAGAATGCATCCAAAAACGGTTAATTGCCGTCTATCGGAAACACAATATCCCACCCTTGTTTTGGCCTGATTTGGTAATTTCCCACTATGCTGGGCCGACAGTGGAGGTACTAAATTCAAAAAACATTGAATTCACTCAAAAAAACACAGTCCACCAAATCGTCCGGAGCTCAGTCCTATCGAGCGGTACTGGGCTATTGTGAAGATGAACTTAAGAAAGGATGATCGTTAAACAAAATCATTGGAAGAATTAAAAAAAAACTGGTTTACAGCTAGTCGAAAAGTGTCAAAAAGTGAAGTGCAGCACTTATGCGTAGTATCCGAATAAAAGTCTGTAATTTTTAGCGATGTAATTAAGTTTTTTTTTTCATTAAATGGTATTTTGTTTGTTTTCGTTTTAATAATATTTTTAGCCAAATTAAGACATAACAGCGAAAATAAAATCATAAAAATAATAATATTTTGTGTGTCCGCTTAGTAAATTGAACAGGCCTTAGCAACCTGTCACTATTATACATGCCAACTTAAAACTTAAAAATATGCTAGATGTCACGAAATATGAAATAGGCGTAATGTATGTATGTATATTAAGATAATATCAATTTACCAAGGGGTTAGGTCTAAAGCGGTACGCAAGCATCATCCGCTTCCTGTACGCGTCGAATTCGTCGTCGTCGGGCGAAACGTTGTCCGACCCGGACGCACCGAGACCCATGTTTGCGACGGGCTGGTTCGCTCTGGAAAAGGATAATACTGACTAATGACTGGATAAAGGCCAGTCGCAGCACAGAGAAATTTGAGCGCTGACCCGCTGCTATCTATCTCTGTCGCACGCGTGCAGTAATATTGCCCTCACGCTCGCACTTGAGCACGTGCGTCGGAGTGCAGCAGTTCAGGGTCAACGTTCAAATTTCTCTGTGCACCGTGACCGGTCTTTAGCTCAGTGGTTAGAGAACTTGACTTAGAAGCTTAAGGTGCCGGGTTTGATCCCCGGTCGGGGCAGATGTTTGTATGATGAATACGTATCTTAGATGAATCTCGAGTCTTGGTTTGAAAACAGATTAATCTTCAGTATGTCATAAGCAGAACCTTTACTACTCACTTGTTAATAGGGTCGACAATACCGGTACCTTCGGCACCTAAACCCTGGCCCTCGCTCCATCCCAGCTTTTGTAGCATTTTGAAGCCTAAAATAAGAACAGACAGACAAATGAACAACGACATGCGAGCATTTGTGCATAATGAAGTAAAAACAATATCTGACACTAATAAACCTGCCAACTGAAAACTTTAAAAAATATGCTAGAAGTGGCTAGAAACGTGAAATAGTCATGTTTTAAAATTTAATTATTCCATGTATCGTTTCGTGTACTCTGCCTACCCCTTTTGGAAATATAGGGATGATGTATGTATAAAAAAAGAAATAGAGAGAAATAGGCCCTCTACACAACTCGTTTATTGCATCTCGTTTTTTTTTTGTAATTTAGTAGGTGATGGCTGTAATAGTAAGACACAAGTTTCAGAGATAGAGGAGTACGACACAGCAGCGACATTAAAAAGGTCTCGCTGGGGTCATTTGGTTACTAACCAAAAAAACACAAATATTTACGTCTTCAATGATTGACGTCCAATCGCACGGAAAACTACGCAAATATTCCATTCATATACACAGTGTATTTAAACTTTGGCACAAATTGTTGGAATGCACACTGTATTGCCAAAAGTGTAAAGTTCTCTGAACGAGTCCGAAATAAAAAGCTTTTATGAAGTAAGTCGCTCGGACATTACAGCTTCTAAAGTACCTTGCGTTATAAAAAAATCTACCTCCGCCGTACCTATGAAACCTATACGTAAGCCTATGAAATTGGTACTTTCAATGGAGATTTTTGTATAGAGTTGCGTTTTGTCATTATGTTTATTAGGTTATTTAGCGACCAAAAATACTAGCATTATGAAACTTGCGTCCGTATTCACGCACACTAAAAAATTACAAGAGTAAATTTTGAGAAAAAAAAAAGTTTAACAGTACCCATCCAATGTCTCTCATAACGTCATATCATAATAATAACCAAGGAGGTTCGAAGATGAAATTCTCGGACTGTAATTTGTGAATAATCAATGTAAGCAAAATCAATGTAAGCTTACCGACATTGTCTTCTTTCAGCTTGAACTCCTTGTAGTCGCTCAGATCGGGCTCCTTTCCACTTTTCACGGCCGAATACTTCTCCATAAACCTGGCAAACATAACAAGTCAATGTTACGTTTTGTAAGTACATATTAATTATTTCAACACTGCTCTTATAATTTCAAATCACTTCATGGTTTTTTTTATTCATTAAATATTTTTGCAGCTCGTAATATTGCAATATACCTAAATTGAATCTTCTAAATTATTACTCTTTTTATTCTTTGACTTTTGATATTTAGGTAAAAATCTACGACCTAAAACTATATAGGACTCACTTCTTAAGTTCTTCGGGCGGTAGAAAGTCTCCAATGTGATGTTTGCCTGCCGCTTGCTTGGTGAGCTCGTCAGCCCATTTCTCTGTGGCATACATTTCTCTTGCACGAAGTCTGAAATGCAAAACTAGCTATAGATTATTCAAAATAATAAAAAATATATATTTCAAATTCGAGTTCACAAATTAGCCGAAAATGATACCCAACATAATTTTAATGTTAAACTGCTAGAAGATCTAGGGTACACATAAAAAAGAATTGAATTGAGAACCTCCTCACTCAAAAGCACAGTATAGTCTTATTATTAATATTATCTAGCCTAGGTCGGTATCCCACTGCTGGGCAAAGGCCTCAGTATAGTCTTAGTAGAGTTAAAATATAAGTCACGTTTCCACTTACTTGTGCTCCCATGTCCCTTCAGCGGTGTCTTCATCACTGTCGTACTCATATTTGTGTTTGCCCGACGCCGCCAAACGTTCCACTTCTTGTCTCTTTTTCAGCATGTCCTGAAGAAAACAGAAAAATCTTCAATGCATTGTTAAACATGTAGGTGATAACTGAATGTGCAGGCAAGTATTATTGAACCAACTGATTCCTGTCCTGACCAACCGTGGAACCAATTTACAGTAAACGTCAGTGACATTGCATTGCTTGACAAAGGAAATATTTATTATGCTTAGTTTGACAACATTCTGTGCTGGGTCAAAAATCTATGGATTCCACTGTACATGTACAATAAAAACAATTCTTCATTCAAAGTCACAGATAACGTGTGTCAAAATATAGCCAGGTTTTTCCATGCTAAATGTGAATTGTGTAATTTTCGTATACATATTTTTGGAATCTATGTTGTTTATAAATACTGTTTAAAAGTAATGCTATTGGATGCTAATGCATTTTTTTGTTTTAAGATCATAATAGTCAAGTAAATTCATTGTTTTGGCTAGTTAGTTAAGAATACAGTTCGTATTAGTGAGCGATTTTTACTGTTAGTACCATGTGAAGACAGTTAAAAAAATAGTCAATCAATAGGGTACTTTACCCTGACAAAAAAAAATATCATCACAGGCATAAAAATATTCTAACATACCTGAAACAATAGATTGAGTTTGAAGTTGTCTTCACACTTTTTCCAGTCCTCTGGACTCAGGTTCGTGGTGCCAAAGTTAGTCATAGCATACTGCATCAGCGCCTGGTTGTTCCGGTTAACCGTAGTTAGCTTCAGACCATCTTCGTCTATTTTAGCCAATTTCATACCTAAGAGAAACAAACAAGTTTCAATGTACAAGTTCTATAAGTGAAGACATACCTAATCTTCAGTGATAGACACGTGAGGAGTGGAAAAATCACGTTTATCAACAGATTTTTTTATACTTTTGAGGAAAAAATACAGAAAATTACAAAATATCGTGAGAGTCAGAATGGCGGGTGTACCTTCACAAATATATAAAATGATTATACTAAAAAAATGTACTCAAAATGTACTATTT
>BHDV01020099.1:46780-59541 GCA_005406045.1 Adoxophyes honmai
GAGCCTGCCCAGCGAGGCCGCTGCCATCCAGATGGTGAAGGAGGTCTCCGACATTCACAGGTCAGGCGGATTTGAGATTCGTAATTGGACCAGCAATAGCGCGGCGGTTTTAAACACCGTGCCGAAAGAGGCCCTCGGAGCTGCGGCCGTTAAGTTTCAATTGAACCAGCAGCTAGAGGGCGAGCGCACGCTTGGTCTGATATGGTACCCGGCGACCGACGAGCTGGGATTTGATGTCTCGCTCAAACGTATTCCTGAGAGTGTCATTGAGGGTAAACAGAGACCTACAAAGCGTCTCATGTTGCGTGTCGTGATGTCGGTATTCGACGTGTTTGGGTTTCTGTCGCCCTTCACTATGCAGGGTCGAATTATGTTGCAGGATACGTGGCGCTTGAACATAGGCTGGGATGATTTCCTTCCCGATGAAATTTATAAAAAATGGTGTAAATGGCTCGATTTACTAAAAGTTATAGGTGAAATTCGGCTGCCGAGATGGTATGCGGCTAACACTGCGCGAGCGAGCGAGACGCAAGACGAATCGGTCGACGGCTTAGGAGCCCGACCGCCGCTCGCATCTGCTCCGCATGGCTACGAACCAGCGAACAATAGTGACGCTACGCGAGCGACATCTGTTGGTATGAGCGACAAATTTTATAATAAGTTAGAGTTGCACGTATTTAGCGATGCATCGCTCAAAGCTATGTCGGCGGTTGCGTATTTACGCTGGATTAATAGTGATGGTCAAGTATTAGTCGCATTTGTAGCCAGCAAGTCGCGGGCAGCGCCTCTCAAGGCTGTCACGGTGCCGCGGCTCGAGCTGCAGGCGGCCGTGCTGGCGGCGCGGCTGGCGGACGCGGTCGTTAAGGAGCAAAAGCTACCCATTGCACGCCGCTATTTTTGGTGTGATTCTAGCACGGTACTGCATTGGATAAACAATAATACGCGCAGCTACAAAACGTTCGAGGCTAATCGGCTCGGGGAAATTGACGACCTCACTAGTATGTCTGAGTGGCGTTACGTACCGACGCACTTAAATGTAGCTGACATAGCAACCAGAGAAACGTTCAACCATGATTCTCTTCTGACAGAATGGCTAAACGGGCCCGCATTTTTGTACGCTGACGAATCCAACTGGCCGCTTAACATCCTGGAACCTGAAAACAAAGATATTGTTAGGGAATGTACAAATAACATTAATGTTGTTCAAAACTTACCCACAGAATGGCCTGTTCCGGATCCCGAACGTTTTTCCTCCTGGCTGCGGTATCTCTGTGCTACTGCTGCAGTTCTGAAATTTATACAAAAATGTCGAAAGGCCGACATCGACGAGTGCACGCTGATGGAGCGTGCAGAGCTGTTGGTACTGCAGAAGGCGCAGGCCGAGTCGTTCGGCGGCGAACTCGCGGCCGTCACGGCGGGCAAGAGCTTACCACGCTTCAGCAGGCTGCTGCCGCTGACGCCCTGCCTGGACAGCCACGGATTGCTGCGCGCCGGCGGCCGAATCGACGCCGCGCCCGACGTCCCTTTGGAGACCAGAAGGCCTATTGTCCTCGACGGACGGCATCCGACGGCTAAACTTATAGTTAGGCACCACCACGTCAAAGCTGCCCACGGCAACCAAGAGACGGTCATGAATAACGTGAAACAGAAATATTGGGTAATACGACTGCGACCCACTGTTAAAAACGTCGTCTCTCGCTGCATGTTTTGCCGACTAAGAAGAGCACAACCCGTAGTGCCTCGCATGGGTGATCTGCCTTTGGCTCGGATGGCGCACCACCAGCGCCCTTTTACTCATTGTGGTGTCGACCTTTTCGGCCCTATGGAGGTCGCAGTAGGTAGACGCAGGGAAAAGCGCTACGGAGTTTTGTTCACTTGCCTAACGGTGCGCGCCGTGCACATTGAGATTGTACATTCGCTCACTACGGATGCCATGATTATGGCGCTTCGTCGAATGGCGGCGCGGCGCGGCTGGCCGCGATACATGTACTCTGATAACGGTACAAACCTACGAGGAGCTGACACGGAGCTACGGAACGCCATCATGGACATAGATGATGAGGCACTGAAAGCAGAAGCAGTGAATAACGGGACGCATTGGACTTTTATCCCGCCTGCTAGTCCCCATTGGGGTGGGGCATGCGAGCGCCTCATCCGTAGCGTAAAAACGTGTCTGCGTGTCGTGCTTAAGGAGCGAGCCCCTAGGGACGAAGTTCTTGCTACCCTGCTGGCTGAGGTCGAAGCTATGGTAAACGGCCGCCCCTTAACGCACGTCTCGGTAGAGCCGGGGTCATCCGAGTCTCTGACGCCTAACCACTTTCTTCTCGGTTCGTCAGCAGTAATGCCTACTTCCGGAACCTTCGATGACTCGGATTTATTCCTTAGGAAGCAGTGGCGCACGGCCCAACGTCTTGCCGACATGTACTGGCAGCGTTGGTTGAAGGAGTACCTGCCGCAACTGTTGCCCAGGAGCAAGTGGCAGCAGGAGCGCCGGCCGCTGCGCGTGGGCGACCTCGTGCTGGTGGCGGACCCGCAGGCGCCGCGCGGCGCGTGGCCGCGTGGACTAGTGGAACGCGTGCTCCCGGGCGCGGACGGCCGCGTGCGGCTGCTGGAGGTGCGCACGGCCGGCGGCGTGCTGCGCCGCTCCGCCCAGCGCGTCGTGCCCGTCTCCGTGACTGATGAGTGCTGACCAGCACTGGGGTGGGGAATGTTGACTACGCGCGCTCACATGGCCAACCTTTTTGTATATATTTCTATTTTTGGATTTTTACATTTTGTTTTACTGTCAGATAATTTTGGTTGTCATCCATAGCTCTAAGGCGAGCTCTATTTTATGTGTTTTAGTTAATTAGTTCCTTTCCTTTTAATACATTGCTGTGTGTGTAACGGTGGCCTATAATTTAAAACCCAGTGACCTAAATCTATACATTACAGGGGTGATTCGGGTAAGTTCGGGTTTTTAGACCGATATAGAGGTTATGATGTTATTCTTTGCTTTGGTATTCGCCAGATTTTTGTTAAACTGTTGTGTAATGTCTACATGCAGAGCTATTGTCTAACGCTCAAATAATCTATATCGTTTTAAATTTTACAATTTCAGTGTCAGTCCGCTTTGAAATATTTCAATTAGGTACTTTGAAATGTTACAACTGGCAAATTAAAAAGGATGCGTGATATTAAGACACTATTTCTGCAGGTCTAGATTGAAAAAGTGTATAATATTATATGTAATAAAATTACAAAAGAAAGTTGATTTCGATTACAAGTTTAGTGATGATTACAGGAACAAAAAGTCGGTGCCTATTTCTAAGTTTAGAAAGAGCTGTATGTAGAGTCCCCGGAATATAAGTTGGCCAGATTATTCTTAAAATACAGGTGCGATGTTCATGCATGTGCAAATAAATACTGTTTAAAAAGCGACGATTCCCGTGTGGTGCTGGGTTAGAATAGCACCTCCCCCTTTCTTCACGTGGGTGTCGTAAGAGTCGACTCTGGGAAAGGGTTAGTGTATTGTGGGCGCTGAGCTAGCAACTTGTCACTCCAATATCATGTTTAACCATCTGATTACCCTGAAATTGCTAAACGTGGCACTGGATTTTTGAATTCATGTGCTCTGCCTACCCCTCTTGGGAATACAGGCGTGAGAATATGTATGTATGTATGTATGTAAAAAGCGACCCTAGCGCTGTGTAAGATAAAGCACCAAATTTAATAATCTTTGTTAAAAATATGAACTTAATTAGCAAACTCCGTCAAGTCTATTTTCAGACAAAGACTGTATTTATTTCTCCAACAGCTCGTTAATTAACGGCTAATTAGCAAATACGTCAATCTCAACACCCTCTGTTAGCTTTGTTTTGAAACTCAAATTCCCGGACTACAGTAGTTGGAGCCATTGTTGAGTCAGATCGTTTTAAAATGTCAAATCTGCTGTGTAATATTTTTATATGCAGTTGCAAATAGTACATACGCAGTGGTTTGGTTTATTTTACTGTAATGCTATGTAATTGTTTGAAATAATAAATCCTTACTAAAGTTAGAAGTCTGGATTAAATAATAAGGTACTTTTATCCCGGAAAAAAAAATATGTTCCTGAGGGAATGTTCGCTTTATACCGCAATATAACCGAATTCCACGCGGGCGAAGCCGCGGGCAGAAAGCTAGTAATATAACAAATAAAATAAATAAAGAAACAGATCTGCCTTAATTTGGGATTGAACCCGGGACCTCAAGCTTCATAGTCAGCTTCTGACCCACTAGGCTATCATAGTCACGTGACGGTATTCTAATAATGTTAAAACAAAACAAAACATTTTTGAACATGTAAAGTTATCATAATGTCGCGTAGTGCGCGATTCCAAATGATAAACTACGGATTAGCTCGAAAAATGTCTAATCAAACTCGATTTTATTTACTATAATGACTACTCGAACCTATTTCTAGTAATTTACCTGTAATGATGTATATGGACGTGTAGATATCCCAAATTTTCTCCTCCTAGAGATCAGATTATAAATCACCGTTGTGTAACCCTGAATCACGTACAACAAGCCTCCTCAAAAGGTAATTAGGCAGACATAACGATGAATTACTGCGAGATTTCACGCCATGCATTATTTATGTTTCTGCACAAGGTCGTAACATACACAACATACATACAATCACGCCTGTATTCCCAAACGGGGTAGACAGAGCACACAAAACGATACACAGACAAAACACTTCTAGCATAATATTTTTTTGGGTTTTAAAGTGACAGGTTGCTAGCCTGCCCCCTAAAATATACCTTGACCTATGTCCTTAGTCGCCTCTTACGTCCACGGAAGAAATGGAGAGGTGTTGCTCTAAACCTGACACCATACGGATATAAGGTCGTAAAACGCGTATTATTTGACAAGATACCGGAATACGTATCTTTTGACTATACTCGTATATTCGACTAACTTGGAGTTACATCCCTGAAGTAATATTGGAAAGATGTTTGTAATGGATTGAATTGCATCCATCCTGTAAAAGCAATGTGATGAATGGGAGGTACCTTCAATATTTGATAAAGGATGTTTTAAGAAATTGTTTTTAATTTAATTATAATTATCATCACGCATTTAATTATTGAATAGCACCTCCCCTTTCTTCCCGTGAGTGTCGTAAGAGGTCGATTCTGGGAAAGGGTTAGTGTATTCAGGGCGATGAGCTAGCAACCTGTCACTGCAATATCACGTTTAACCATCTGCTTACCTTGAAATTGCTAAACGTGGCACTGGATTTTTGAATTCATGTGCTCTGCCTACACCTTTTGGGAATACAGGCGTAAGGATTATGTATGTATGTATCACGCCTTTATCCCCAAATGGGTTAGGCAGAGAATACAAAACTTTAGTCAAAACCATGACTATTTCACGTTTTGTAGCCACTTTTGGCATAATTTTAGGTTGATGAGAGGTATAATAATGACATGTCGCGTAAAGCACACTTCAAACTTAGTCACCTCTTACGACATCCATGGCTGAAATGGGGAGATTTCATTCGTCTACGCGAACAATTTAATTATCTTCTAAATATACAATAAAAGGAGAAACTGACTGACTGACTGACTGACTGACAGATCGACGCACAGCCTAAACGGCTAAACTTAGGCACTTGAAATTTGGAAGGGTCGTAGCTTAGGTACCGTAGAGGTGCACTAAGAAAGGAATTCCCGAAATTCCCACGGGGACGGGAATTAGCGGGAAAATCCCGTTGTATGAAAAATCTAAACCACTTAAG
Source organism: Adoxophyes honmai (assembly GCA_005406045.1). Lineage (NCBI taxonomy): Eukaryota > Metazoa > Arthropoda > Insecta > Lepidoptera > Tortricidae > Adoxophyes > Adoxophyes honmai. The sequence goes on from BHDV01020099.1 coordinate 52,548, forward strand.
TTAGACGCTTGAAATTTGGCATGCAGGTACCTTAGTAAACTTTAAGCTTAGTGGCAACGGGGTATTGCGAAATTCCTACGGGAACGGGAATTAGCGGGAAAATCCCGTTGTATGAAAAATCAAAAACCCCTTAAGTTAGATGCTTGAAATTTGGCATGCAGGTACCTTAGTAAACTTTAAGCTTAGTTGCAACGGGATATTGCGAAATTCCCACTGGAACGGGAATTAGCGGGAAAATCCCGTTGTATGAAAAATGTAAACCGCTTAAGTTAGTCGCTTGAAATTGGCATGCAGGTACCTTAGAAAACTCAAAGCTTAGTTGCAACAGGATATTGCGAAACTCCTACGGGAACGGGAATTAGCGGGAAAATCCCGTTGTGTGAAAAATCTAAACCGCTTAAGTTAAACGCTTGAAATTTGGCATGCATATTAAAGTTAAAGCTTAGTTGCAACATGATATTGCGAAATTCCTACTGGAACGGGAATTAGCGGGAAATTCCCTTTGTATGAAAAATCTAAACCGCTTAAGTTAGACGCTTGAAATTTGGCATGAAGGTAAAATGGAAATAGTCAAAGGGATGAGGAGTGAGTGACATAGGCTACTTTTTGTCTTTTTATAATCCATCACTTCTCTAAAATGAGGGTTGTATGTAAAGTATTTATGGAGCATTCCGCAGTTTATCAATGTTTTCTATGTAGCTTATGCCTAGAATCTTTTTATCCTATTCCCAAATTGAAAGACATATACAATATACATGTCGTCTACAGCAGCGTATTCAAATAATTCTGAGATCTATTCTGTGTCATTCCGAATTTAATGCGAGCGAAGCCGCGGGCCAAAGCTAGTAATTATTAATTACATCATGTCGTGCCGCGTTGCTCTAAGCTCGATGATAAGTTACGAATTGGGCTGAAACATGTCGAACTAATCTCGACATAAAACGTGAGTGCATCCGTTTTGTTTGACTTTGAGTCTCAGATAGTTAGTTTTAAGTAAATTAAGCGGAAATAATAAATGAAAATAAACACGTTAATTTTGCCAAGATCGAACAGTCAGCCGATCAAGTCTTGCCCCAACAAAGTTCCAAAAATTCGTACCCTCGCTCTTATTGTAACAGTGAAGATCGCGTGTTCATATTATCGGGATTTATACCGTGTCGATACTTCTGTTGCTGGCTGTAGCATCGGTCCAGAGTATCGTGTTACTGACGGCAGAGTTTTAATTACAGAGAAATTTGTGCGATAAAAAATAATAAGACGATGCCCGTGAAGATTAATTAAGTTGCAGAAGTTAAATTTCAAGAATTTACGATGTTTTTGAAAGGTTTCTCTAGTAAAGTCTCAGTTAACAAATGACGTAGGAAAAAGAACTTTTCTAATTATGAATAGTTATAGTCCACTCCCCACCCCCCACTGTGTTTTGTCGCGTTTAGAATAACACCTCTCCATTATATTCGTGGATGTCGTAAGAGGCGATTAAGGATAAACAGGATTAGCTATGCTTTAGGCACAGATACTTTTCCACGTGGGCGAAGTCGCGGGCACAGCTTGTCCCGATATCCGTACCAATATATAAATGTGAAAGTGTGTTTGTTTGTTTGTTTGTTTGTTTATTTGTCCGTCTTTCACGGCTAAACGGAGCGATGGATTGACGTGATTTTTTAGGTAGAGATAGTTTAGGGCACGGAGAGTGACATAGGCTACTTTTTATCCCGGAAAAAATTGATGTTCCCGAGGGAAAACAAAATTATAGTTTGCTTGATAGATCGATATCGATCGATGATAGATCGATATCAATCGATAACCGATCGATAGATGATAGATCGATGGCGCCGTGTGTCGTTTGAAACGAGAAGTTTTCTTATAGTTGTGCTTTATACCGCAATATAACCGAGTTCCACGCGGGCGGAGCCGCGGGCGGAAATCTAGTTTTCATATAAATATGTCACATTTCGTCAGCACAACCTTTGGAAATGCGCACGTGACGTTTGTATGTTAACAAACAATAAGATACCTTCCTATTCATACAATCACCACTCACATTCAAGTGTTTTCAACACATTCTTGAAATTCAAAGCACTCGAAGTAAATCCACTCGTTTACAAGTGTATTTACTAACATAAATCGTGAATGGGGAAATAATGCTAATATACACTTTGCTTTCAGCATTTGGGACCTTTTATCTTCATTTGGGAGATTTAATAGAGATGTATACATTTCTATAAGCTCGGTGAGTTTGGGTCCGTGTATTCAAATTTACCTTTGACTGAAGGCAGGATTACTTTACGGAGGTCCTTGTTAATGAACTTTAAACAACTGGATATGTATATTTATTTAATTATGAAGTAGGATTTTCTTATTACAGTTACGTTTTGTTAGTACAACTAGATTAGTAACGTGAAATGTTAAATTTAAAAATATCGCTGATTTATCGCAAGGTCGAACTTCACATCCAAACCTTCCCATTTCTTCAGTGGATGTCCTAAGAGGCGAGAAAATAGGTTCAGGCATGATTTAAGCGAAAGTATAGCAATCAATTAATAATATACGTATTAACTTAAAAACCTAAAAACATAGAAGTTCGTTTATTACCTACGTGAAATACGAGAACGAGAACTACGTGAAATTTTGTCTACGTAGTAGCGTTTCATGTTCTCGGTTTACCACAGTCATTATGAAATACAGGCGCAATTATAATGTATGCCAACGCAAAAGGACATGCATAAAAATCTCTACCTAAATCATTTCATCATCACTTACGCCCAAATCGTTTTTCTAACAACAAAGGCGTATCACGCCTAGCGTCTTTTGTTTAGCCGTGTGTACGGCTGAGCATTCAACGCTTCAATCACACGCAATTCTTCTCGAAGAGTTCATTCAGTCTGCCATAATGAGAGTCCCACACAGAAGGTTCGAACAGAACGTGGAAAAGGTTCGAACGTTCGAGAAAGTAGTTGTGTTTTGTTTTATGACAGTATTTCCTGACAGTTCTATAGCTCTTCCTCTTAACGGGTTAGGCCCGTAAAACACACGTAAGAGGTAAGAGACGAATTAGTATGCAATTATATTTCGAAAATAAAATTAACTTTTTGTAAAATGAATCTCCATAGTAAAAAAATACAAGCACGTATACTACAAATAAAAATGCCTCTTTTTACAATTAATAAAAATAAACCACTAAGCTCTATAAAACATAAACGTAATGAGTAACGACATTACTGAAAACAAATAACTTTAATTGTATTACGTTTACATTCGGCGGCCTGATTTACATTTCGAATTAACCACATTACTCAGACGGCAAATAGAATTGCTGCTGACATCGACAATTTGTAATTCAGCTGTCTACACCAGAGATCATTTGATGTGATGTTATTCACTAACGTTGTTAACTAAACACGACAGGTTTAGTTAGTTTCGTTAAAAATAACACTACAATACTTGCCACAAAATCACTGAGTAAAACATAGTCCATAGTCCACCTTAAAATGCTCGGTGTTAAATTATACAGCAAAACACTAAATACTATATCATTGATATTGATTTGATCATTACAAAAAATAGAACACTGTGCATTATGCAAAAATTATCATTACAAATATCTGCTGACCACTGTAAATCCTAATTCTTGTACTTTCATCCATCTATAATTAAATTACCTATTGATTTAAGCAATAAAAAATGTGTCCCATTTTTTACCTATCAGCTTTGCGATACCTTTATGTTGCATGGAAAGTCACAAAAATTACTAACTAATTGTTTCCTAAAAGCCCACAGTTACCTGTCCTACATTAAGCATTGCAACGATTCCAAGTCTCAAAAAATGTCTAGCGCTTTCGGTTATTATTAACACCTCGTTACGGAAGGAAACCGAAAAAGACATCTACCGGATAGCCCAGGGCCTCGCGTTCGGTGTACTTATTCAATTTGCCCAAAGCTCCGTGAACTCGAAATCTAAGCACAAAGGGATTAAACCCATCGCCTCTGACGTAATGGTTTGATGGACGCGGCGTAATTTCGTTTTCGACGTAATTTTGATGTAGTTTTACGCGCCCGCTGGAGTTGCGAGGGGTTAGGTTTGGGCCTGTTGTTGCTTTATTTTCTGACTTACTCGTTCGGTTGGTTTGTTGGTGTCGTGTGGTTGGTTGGACTTATTTCAGCTTTATTTACTACCTTAAAAAAGTTTAGTAAATTCACTGATGAGTCAATAAACATTGTTTTTCCCCTGGGTGTCTGAATAACCCGGTAAAAACAATTTTATGAAAAATTACTAGATTTTTTAGAATCTCCGTAAGTTAGAAAATTTAAAGTTTTAAGCACATTTCTTCAAGGCTCATCTCCTGAGCACGAAACAGGACCTAAATCATAACATTTTCCGTGGAACTCTAACACGATTGTCCCTTGACTTACGGGGTGGAATAATAACAGAAAAAAAGATTGGCCGTGATATAAAAAAGGACGGTACCATTTTTCAAAAATGCACAAAACGAAAAAGCATCAGTTCGTACATAAATTCTATCTTAATTCTATCCATTACCATGTACTCACCCTACATTTGCCCCACTTTTTGTACAAAAACTCCTATGAATTTTCTCAACTAATTTCAAATTACCGCAGTTACAAGACTTCATAAAACGATGTTCTTGTTGTTCGCATTTCGCACGTAATTACGTACCCGGTCTGCGTTAGCCGGGACTATCGGGCCCCGAGGCAGATTAGTAAGGTCGGCTTTTGCCTGATATTGCCTCTTACACGTAACGCATTGGGTAACGTAATTGTGGGTAATTGTTACCATCCCGAGGGTGCGGCTAATTTTTGACCGGAATTATTGAAATAAAGGATGTGTCCTTCGTGAAATATCATTGCTGTGAGGCGTTGGGCTGTGAAGTTGAAGTTTGACTAATTTATCAATTTGATTTACTTTATTTGATTTATAGATTTTCAAAGCTTCTAACTCAGTTGTAGAATTGAGGTCCGAGCGAAGCGATCGGCAAAGATAGAGGAATCTTATTGGCAATCGTGTCTACCGAGACACCCGACATGATACATGTTTTTACTTAAACGTCTTGTCTCCACAGTTTTTACACGTTGTTTTTTTTATGAAACTGAAATGTAAGAAAGTATGTACATTACGCTTTGAGAAAATAATTTCTACCAAGTTTCTGTGATGTTTGCTTAAAAAAAATACAGAATTTTTATTTGAAAACTTTTGAACTGGCGACTGGTAAGAAGTTGATAGATCAAACCACTGAACTACTACACCCTTCTATACCAACAAAACATAAATTACTAAAACTTCATTCACCCGGCCTTCTGAAATTGGGCCTCAACACCGTCATTAGAATTCATGGCACAATAAATACATAACCGTCTACGACGTTTCATGTCCAAGACGTCAATACCCTGACGTCACCGTTCTTTATGACGTCTTTAACGACGTTAACGTAAGTTGTGGCTGACGAGATCGTTTACGATACGACGTCCAAGGGGGTGAGGATAAGAGGGGTGTTTGAATTAATTGTACGGTATCGTTACGTTTTGTAGTATTTGGTAGAGGCCAAGCTTAAGCCTTTATTTAATAGGGTTTTTTCTATCTACAGAATGTACACTCCGCCAGCGAAACTTTGTGAATGGATCACAGTAACCAGGTAACGGTAGAGAGAGAGCAATATTTTTACCCCTGTTCAGAAGTTGACCTTCTGCACATAGAAATACTACCTGTGCCTGTGTTTCCTAATGAAATTGGCTGAGTACACAAGACACTACATAGACATAACCATGAATTTATTAACGTTACATACTTTTACCCTAATTTTTTGGCCTCTAAAACATCACTTTTTTACGAAATCATATGAAATATGTGGATGATCTCAAATAATGACTTCTAATAACTTACAAATTGAGTATACTCAAGACCAGTAGTAGAAGCTCGAGCAGGGTACGTTGAGATGTCTACCACCGTCTTACCTGCTACTCCTGCCGCAAAGCAGCAGTGCGTGCACTGTTGCGTTCCGGCGTGGAGGGTAAAACTCCTATAGTAGGAGCTGGTGCAGTGTACGTCGGGGTGGCTGCCACCATCTTACACGCTATTCCTGGACATTTAACTTCAACATTATTTGTGAATTCATGATGACAGACACATAATGTCACGTTATGTTATTTACCTAAAACACAGTAGGTACCATTTTGAATGTTGTATCTTAGCTAATTTTTGTCCCCGACTTAAAAATGTTCCTCATGTTTAAACCGGAGGTAAAAAGCTAGTATGCTCTGTAGTTAGTTTATTATTTGTATTGTCATTTGCCAACGTTTTCATTAAAGCAAACGATGGAAATGCTAAAGCAATATTGTTATAAAAGCAGGGCTGTTACCAACGTTCAATGTTGCGAAAAATTTAATGTACAAAAGTTTATTTTAAATTCAAATTTGAACCCTGTTCAAACGAACCGGGTAACATTTTATCTGATTATTTAATCTCGGGAAGTATTCGTATGCTTATGAATAAAATGTAAATTTTGAAAGTACGCGCATTTTTTGGTTGATGTATACATTGATAGCTGAAGTTGACATTTTAAAAATCACTAAAATTATTTTTATTGAATTCGATTTTGCATACAGTCAGACTTATATAAACATCATGACTGTATTCCCAGATATGGTAGGCAGAGCACGCTTAATATTACACAGTCATAGGTACTTCTAACTAAATTATAGTTTTTAATTTGATTTTATTTGTTCCTTACGTATTGAACTTACTTCTTTTCGAAAAATCCATGGGAGTAACAAGTAAGCACATTCATTACAACAATGAATTTTAACTAAAAATAATTTTGCCGTGTGTACCCTTATGTACCTACATTTTTTACATGTTTTTATATTAAATTTGTTCGTTCGACATTTTTAATGACATAAATCGTCGCCCCCGGGGAATAAAATCGTAATAGCATGTTACCATAGTTTTATTGTTTTTGCATTTTCGGCTTCTACGTAACGT
>BHDV01020099.1:61837-72390 GCA_005406045.1 Adoxophyes honmai
AGATGGTAACCGTTTATTACGAAAATATTTCAAGCACATATTTTCGGTAATGTATATTTCGGCTTATAACAAATAAATTAAGATACTTAAAAATAAATGAATTATGACATGCACACGCCCTTAAAATCTCCATCAATTTGATATATAACTCGTTGTTGAATTCTTTGTAGAACTAAAGATATAGAGTAAAATCGGTTTTTTATTTTTCCTGTAAAATTTACTTTTTCCTATTACCATTTTATTCCCCGGGGGCGACGAATGTACAAGAAAAATGTTATGTCAATTTTATTGAAAAAAAAAATCTTGTTTACAACTTTGTCATTTTTATTTTTATTCCATTAGTTTTGCCCGTTTCGACATAATTTTTGTGACATTTTATAGAAATAAATTAGTTAATATAAGTATAACCATTATTATTACTCCCAATCCTCTATGATATTTCAATCTTCAAATACACACAGATTACAACCCTGTAATATTTACAGTGTACGGGAAGGTGGGTCGTATTTTATAACTGCAAAATGTCTGCACCGAAGCAACGCTTCGGAGTCAAAGGCTCAAGTCGTTTGCAACACTGTTCCATATTAATTGTTAAATGGAGCATGTTTGCCTTACGGTTACGACTTTCAAGCGAATGACTGCGGAATTCCGTGAAATAAAAATACTCCATACACAAAGGAGGTTTGCGTCTTCAAAAACCGATAAATTTGAAAATGTGACTTGAGTTATTCGATTATTCCGGTTTTTAAACAAATGCGTTGTACTTATTTTTTATTAATTTAGCCAGATTTTACGGCATGAATGGGTGAAAACGCTCATAGACATGAAAATATCCATTTTTTTCCTTAAACGCCACTAAGTAAGAGTTTAACTTTATCTCAGATTACTCATCAAGGTCTACCCACCGCTTGTAATCTAACCAATGAACCAGATAAAAAATGCTACTAGTGGCAGACAAAATAACATGTTATAAAAACGTAGACCCACGAAACACATCGGCCTAAAGCTTTTGTTCTGTTCAAATGATATTTTGATGAGATCAGATTAGATAGATCCAATTTAGCGAAAAGGCGCGTAATTTATGAAGCAACTACGGCTGGATTGGCTAAAGTGCCCAGTATAATGGTACAAATATTTTACTAAACAAAGGGTACGTTCTGACCCTTTTAGTCCGACATGGAAATAAGTTGGGTAGTTTGATGTGGTTTGCAAGGGCCGGGAAGGCGTTCAAAGCTACGCTGGTCCGGGATCTTAGGGTAGTTTGTAGAAATCATAACGTAAAATAAACATCATATTCTCAAACTGGTTCAATTGGGCAGTACAAGCGTCACGATGAAAAGACTCACTATTTCATGTTAGCACAATTTTAGGTTAATGTTGCATAAAAGGGTAATAGTACTAGATTGCTAGCCTGTCGCCTAAGGCATACCTTTACCTCCCTTAGGTACCTGGGTCACAGACCAGCAAACTATCACTATTAATATCTTTTATTTCTGTAAAAAAAAAGTGTCTGCGAAATGTTTTGACTACGTCACGTTTCGAGTATTTAGGCTCAATTCACACCAGAAGAGCGGCGAAAGGCGGCGAAGCGCAGCGACCCGCTCCGTGGAGAATGCGCGAGGATTCCTGCGACTGCTCGAGAAGCCGCTGGAATGCGTAGGAAGTCGCTGGAATTTACATATTGACATATTGACAGCGGCCGTCGCGACTACTCGAGCATCCTCGGGCATTCCCGCGACTCGCGCAGTCGCACGGCTTTGTTTATGGAATGCGCTGGAATTCCCGCGGATCCGCGGGCATCCGCGCGCATCGGTAGAGTTTCTCGTGCGAAATAAGTCTTATTGTAATGAAAATAAAGTTGAAATTCTCATGACACTGAAACTGCGCTCCGCTACGCCGCCCTTCGCCGCTTTTCTGGTGTGAATTGAGCCTATGGCTGCCCCATTAGGGTATATAGGTGGGATGTGTTGTATATTATTATGTTTATACTACTTTTCCTATAGTGCGATAACTTTTATGATTTCAGTACCAGAGCCTTACATTTTTCGGAAATTAATGACAATATTATTCCACTTACTGCTTCTTATTTTACGTGTGCTGTCTTGAACTGAACTGCTTACCTGAAATTAAAAAAACATTTGTTAGAGAACAAGAAATATTACTATTATGGAAAAACCCTGAGTCTCAATAAAATTGTACCTACATGTTGCTTTTTACGGGGCTAATATATTCATGAACTGAAAATTGTACAAAAATACTAAATAAAGTTCATCCTTACTAATATTATAAATCAGAAAGTGAGTTTGTTTGTTTGTTTGTTTGTTTGTTTGTTCCGCTTTCACGCCGTAACTACTGAACCGATTGCTTTGAAATTTTGCAAACGTAAAGATAGAAGTCCGGATTAAATAATAGGCTACTTTTTATCCCGGAAAAAAATGATGTTCCCGAGGGAAAACAAAAATATAGTTTGCATGATAGACCGATATCGATCGATGATAGATCGATATCAATCGATGACCGATCGATAGATGATAGACCGATGGCGCTGTGTGTCGTTTGAAACGAGAAGTTTTCTTATAGTTGTGCTTTATACCGCAATATAACCGAGTTCCACGCGGGCGAAGCCGCGGGCGGAAAGCTAGTCCATTATAAAACTGAAAAATGTACAAAAATACTAAGTTAATTTATAATAATTCGAAATTTACTCGACTAAGACAACTTATGTAAAGTCACCAGCATTAATATCTCCCACGACGGAGCGTGCAATAATATCATACACGTCGTACTGCCCTAGTAATAGAGTCGTATCAGATGTTTTTGCAGCCTTATTGTATCAAATATTGGTGCTGGTAACTGTACACGATTTAGTGGGTAAATTACATACATACATACATATATATTCTCACGCCTGTATTCCCATGAGGGGTAAACAGAGCACATGGATTCAAAAATCCAGTACCACGTCTAGCAAATTCAGGGTTACCAGATGGTTAAACGTGATATTGCGGTGACAGGTTGCTAGCCCATCGCCCACAATACACTAAACCTTTCCCAGAGTCGACTCTTACGACACTTACGGGAAGAAAGGGGGAGGTGCTATTCTAACCCGGCACCACACGGGTCACTGGACTGGGTAAATTTCAAAGCCATGATATTATGTTATGATACCATACATACATACATACCGTCACGCCTCTTTCCCACAGGGGTAGGCAGAGACCACTTTGTTCCACTTGCTACGATCCTGACATGCCTCTTTTGCTTCATCCACGTTCATTAGCTTCTTCATACATGCTCGTCGATTTCGGGTACTCTTGACCTGACCTGTTTCTAAAACGTCCGCGATTTGGTCACGGAACGTCCGTCTAGGTCTTCCCCTCCCAACACATCCATTCACACTTCCAGCATAGATCTGTTTAGTCAATCTTCTTTCATCCATCCTCTCTACATGACCAAACCAGCTAAGCATACTTCTTTCTATTCTAGTCACTATATCTACTTTCTACTATGATACCAATAATTTAGAATTCAAGAAAAAAGTAAGTCGGAATTAAGCAATTCGATGTACGTAGGTACTAAAACAGGAAACGTATCAATCACTATGCCGATAAAATAAAAGCACTACATAATTGGATCGAAGACTTGTCCCTGGACATAATATTGATAATTCCCCCATGTTTTAAAAGTATTCATATGACAATGAAAGTTATTCAATGGATGTTTGAAAACACGTATGATGTCGTCTATATAACTGGTCAGGACTATTGTCTTTAGCCAGTAGAAAGAAGGTGCTCGCGGGTGATATTTCTTTTAAGTTTTTTTAGTGAATTTATCATTGCAAGGTGCTTATGAGGAATAGGCGTCACAGTGTGGCGTAAAATAACAGGTAAATAAACATTTCCTTTCATCTGTTCAATATAATATATTCATTATTGTTAAATCAATCCGTTTTCATTTAAGTAAGACCTTTACTTAACTCCCATAAATGTTATTAAACAATTATTTCAATAACTTATGAGAAATGTGTGATAGAAATGGCTTTAGAAAATACGAACGGGATTCTACTAAAGAAGGTGCTTACTTTCAACAAAGGCGTTAGTTTGATCGCTTTGGGTAGTTTTTACCTTCTTATCTTTTCCTCCAGAATCTTTCAGCTAATCCTCGAATACGTGTTCAGCAGTTTTATATTCTTTAATTGCTTTCCTTTCAGTTTGTATTGTTGCTATACTTTTACTTGAAATTGACGTTTTTTTAGTGTTAATCAAATATATCGAAATAAATTCACATCTTTCATCGAGATTAGCTCGATTTGTTTCTGGTTAGTTCGTGGCCCATCATCGGACCGAACTTGGGCTCTTGCTCTATTTGCGCGACTACTTTACACTTCATAACTACCCACATTTTCGTTCTCACATTTACATGATAAGCTAATCTCAATATAAAAACGTTAGTTTATCCGTATTATTTCACTACACTGGCTTTATAACGATGCCTAAAATTTTATCAAAATTTCAACTTACAAAAACATCAGACTACCTCGCCTTTTCGAAACAAAAACGTTTATCTTTGAAACCTTTTACCACCCGCATGCCCTATGTACGAAACGTATCAGACCTCAAATCTAAGGGTCCATTATTTTAAGTTCCTTCGTCAGTAAACAAAAGGATATCACTCAAGATAAACTCCGGGTTACTGAAGAGCCGAGTTAAAAAGAAAAGCCAATTCAAACTTTAGGCGAACGAACTGTAGAGGTCGAACCTTACCCACTTTTCACGAAATCGAAATCTTAATGTGAAGTGAGTGCAAACATTATTTCGCTGGGTAAAATTGTGCTGCTCATTCAGGTTTAAAAGAGTTATTCTTCTAGATTCTTTAGGAATATCGTTTCAATGATTTTCTACAAACGTACTTAATTCATCACCAAGTTTTTTAGGTTTATTTTATTACCTGAAGTACTTACCTATATTCGTTTGTTTCTTGTGCTCCAAATTTTAAGATACATGTTTTAGCGAGCAAAAAAAGTAAAAGGCTTATTGTATTTTTCGATGCATTGGTTACCTAAAATTTGTTCTAAAGGTACTAGGCTACGTAACGTGAACTAATATAGTTTTGCCTATGCAACGTTTCATGTTTTATGCCTACCCCATTTGGGAATAAAGGCGTAATGTTTGTTTTTGTACCATCCCGAACCGGGCTTGTTGAGCCACTTACCCGTGTTTGTAACTTGGTCGTGTAGTTAATACTAATCCAATAGCTAACATCTAGTCGGTCACATCGGTCATTGATTACACGACTAAATTGCGAACAGTGGCAAGTGGCTCAACAATCCCGATTCGTGACTGTATGTATGGTTTCCAGGCATGGTGTGGCAAGCTGTTGCACTCGCAACATTCGTGGCTGCCGTCCATGGAAGATACGAGAATGTCAATGTAAAACAGGACTGGTGGGACACAGCCATCATCTACCATGTCTACATCAGATCTTTCATGGATTCCAATAGTGACGGCATCGGCGATATTAAAGGTTGTCATAGATTTTATATTTTCTTGTTTAACTTTGAATTGGCAATTGATAAAAGTGGGCCAGAAATATAACGGTCATACATTTATTTTTTGTGCAAAGACAACCCCCATAAAATAAAATAAAAATTAATTCTGATGGTCCCACACTAGACTAAGCCTGTCACGTAAACGGCTGGAGGACTACTTAACTGGTAAAACGTTTGTGGATGATGTGAATCTCATTTTTAAAATCTACGATATGACATAGTCAATGAATTCTATTTCTGTGCCACACTCTACCTTTTCTCAAGAAAATGTTATTATGAGATATACTGACTTACTAATCAAGATAAAGTGGCAATCACTCCGAGGAAATTCCGTGACCATAGCTCTGCTGGCTTAGCACGTTAACAACTGTGAGATCCTATTGGTGGATTTTCTGACAATGCTGGTTAGACAGTGACAGGTATAGTCCATCGTGCCATCGTGCCAGACGTACAGTATTTGTTTTTTTTCAGGATTAACAAGTCGTCTAGAGTACTTAAAGGATTTGAAAGTAGATGCGGTATTTTTATCATCCATCTTCAAGTCACCCCTCCGCGACTATGGCTACGACGTGTCTGATTATTACAGCATCCATCCCGATTACGGAACGCCTGAAGACTTTGAAAAGTTACTAAAGAAAGCAAAGGACCTGGGTGAGTAGTATCCATTAATTTTGAAGCATAAAATACGTTACTCTATATCATCTTCCAATAGGAGTTATAGTCGTGTAAGCAAAGAGACCTGCGAAATAATTTTAACCCTGATGAAATAGGTACGGCTGGTTTAAAGAATATGTACTATTATTATCAATTAGTTCTTTTAGTTTAATTGGTTATTTCAAATATTTATATTTCTTTATATCAAATATATTTATATTGCTTTATATTTCAAATGAGACGTTATTAAATAGCTCTGAAACTTGTTGCTTCCAGGTATGAAAGTCTTGTTAGACTTTATTCCAAATCATACGAGCACCGACAGCGAATGGTTCCTCAAGTCAGCTTCTAAAGACGAATACTACAGCGACTGGTACATTTGGGGGACCGGGCACATGGACAACCATGGCTTACGCACTCCACCGAACAACTGGGTATGATAAAGTTTATTTCAGTGTTTATTCTAAAGCGGAAATTTCACTGAGTGTTTCGCCTGATGTTGCCGCTACATGTGTTCTAAGTAACGTCACCTCTACTCAGGCTGTTAGTTGTCGATTGCCAAATGTTGCCGACTATCGTAACCTATTATTGTTGCGTTTACCACATTCGATGCCGCATGCGGCGAACTATTAGCAGTAATTGCCGATCAATTCTCATTTTTGGGATAGTTTAAATGATTGAGCTATTTGCTTTTGAACCTATTTCAACTACGTTATCAGTAAAACTTATTGCTTCACTTTATAAAAAGGAACATGAATTCTCCAGGGTCATCATGCTGAGTGCGGCCCATATGGCGCTGTCTGGGTCTTATTTTACTGCATAGCATTAAATTATTGTTTGTTTATATTCAGGTTTATTTTATTAGGTCAACAATTACATTGTTTTATTTATGTCTAGTGCGTTGGTAAATTTTTTCTTGTTTAGGTACCAAGAAAAAATAGCAATCCGAGGAATTGTTAAATCGTACACTGAAAGATTACGATATCTTCATTTGTTTATTTACAGATAAGCGTCTTCAAAAAAAGCGCATGGACGTACCACCCTACGAGGGACCAATACTACTTGCACCAATTTGGGGAATCACAGCCAGACCTAAATTACAGGAACCCTGTAGTCGTTGATGAAATAAAGGTAAAATATACTGGATAATATTAAAATATTATTAACGATTTAGATTAAAAAATTAAAGAACTATTACGATTTCAGAACATAATCAAATTCTGGCTAGAAAAAGGTGTTGCTGGCATGAGGATGACATCTATGAACCACTTGTTCGAGGTGGACAAAGATATGTACGGTGGAAGGTATCCTGATGAGCCATTGTCTGGTAGGCCTGGCATCAAGCCTGAAGAGTACGGGTACCTCAGCCACGTTTACACCAAGGATCAAGAAGAAACATATGACATGGTCTCACAATTCCGAGATGTGTTTGACGCTATCTCAGTCAGGGATAATATGACCAGGTATTTAATCTAAGCATAAAAAACATTCAGTGGTTTAACATCTAATATTATAAAAGTCATTATGATTGAAAATTTAGACAGGCATACGTCGAGGTAGTCCAGGATCTAAACTGAAATGACAACAGCACAGTTAGGTTTTACTGTAGTCTTTGTCTAATCTTTGAAAGAAGCTTGTAAAAGTAATAATTGATCTGTGAAATTCTAAAAAACAGCAACCCTGCGCTCTGTTCTGCAGAAATAGGCGACTAGAAAGTTTGCGAATTTCCGGTCTTCGATTTTTAACCACATTGTTAAACCATATAAATTGCTCAACTTGGTTCTATTCGAGTTTTAATCACGTTTGGATCGAGTTATAAATAAATTGTGGAGTTATTTACACCAATTGACCCAGTCCAAAACTAGGCAAAGCTTGTGCTATCGATAAATACATATTTAATCCAAGCCTTTACAACTTATTCTTACAAACATGTCCAAAATGTGCACCATCCCAATACTGCACCATAACTAATCTTTACAGAATAATGATCACCGAAGCTAACACAGGCATAAAGAACTCCGTGCGATATTATGGAGAGGGCATGCACGCAGGCGCACACGTTCCTGTCAACTTGGCTCTTATCAACGACCTGAATAAGGAATCCGATGCAAGAGACTTCAAGTTTATGGTGGACAGGTGGCTGACATATAAACCGTTGAAGAAGCAAGCTAACTGGATGGTATGCGCATTTTTTTAAGTCTAGTTACACAAATTGAAGAATATCATGAGATCAGGAGTACCACGCCTATTGGCAGATATTAGTCTTCCCCATAGACTTGCAGTTGCTTCGGAAAGACTTATTGGTATGCGGCCTATTCGGCCACCTTTTTGGTGTTCGGTATTAGGCCAAATAATACGTACTATTCGGCTGAATACCGAATCATGCACAAAAAAGACACTCACATTACTCAAGATTAGTATTTAGTACCAAATTACAAAGTAAAATTCAGCAGTGGTAAGTTGTGATAAATAAAAGGAAGCTTTACAGCATTTCACGGTAATTTTTTTCTGCGCTAGACAAGCATGTCTTTTGTGCCCAATTTCTTCGGCCGACAGCGTTGCAGAATATTGGGTATTCGGAATTCGGCTTAATCACTATTTGTGGCAACTCTAATTTGTACCTCATCAAGTAATTGTTACAGAGCGGCAGCCACGACAAATGGCGCGTTGGTTCGCGTATGAGACCGCAGCTTGTCGACGCCTATAACATGCTCGTTATGTTGCTGCCTGGCATAGCTTTTACGTACATGGTAAGGATTCTACCTAAGTTATTAAAGTGTAGCAACTTCTTTTGTTTGTTTTTACATGCCTAAAAGCCAAATGTATAAAAGGGTCTTTTTAATGCTAAGTGAATACGGATGACCTTAGAATTTTTTAATATAAAACAAAAGGAAACAAAAGAGGATAAAGATAAAATACTCGTACATTCTACAGTCTGTAATGTAGGACTGCTTTGCGTTTTGCACCAATACAACAATCCAATTATTTTGTAAGTCATCTTGACTTTTTTTGTAACAGAAACTAAGTACAAATAGCTACGCCGTCCTTGTTAGGCACAAACGAAGTACGTGTACCTATATTTAATAAAATAAAGGAAAATTGGCGCGGGACGTCAATAAAGTACCACGCAATAGCAAACACGTTATTTAGGCTCTTATTTAGTTTCACTGTCCCGATATTTACTTGTTTGTTTGTCAAATATTGCTTTTGATCCGCTTCCCGATTGACCTGAAATTTTCTGTATCATATGTAAGTCAGAAACGATAATACTTGCTACCTTTAATCTTGGATAGATAGCAAAAAGTACAGCAAGCAAACACAGGCTTAACGCCCAATAGATGACACCCATTTTGTCACCTGTTCTACTATGACATAAGGTTACAATACAAGTGCCAAATATTGGGTCGGTGTTGAGCACAGGGACGTTTATCTTATAATCTAAGATGATATTACTGTCGGTTACCTTTTTTTTTTGTATTTCAGGGTGAAGAATTAGGCATGCTGAATGGCTTTGTCCCCTGGACCGACACAAGAGACCCACTCGCCTGCAATACTGATGACCCTGTCAATTTTGTGGACGTGTCCCGAGACCCTGCGCGCACGCCGTTCCAGTGGAGCAGTGGGAAGAACGCAGGTGATTGACCTTTGATTAAGCCAGTGAATGAAGCGAGTGAGCGTAGCGAGTGATTGCCCGATAAGGTGGACAAATCGATGTTGTCTTCGACGTTGACGGACTTTTGAATCTTTTTGCAATGGTTGGAGCAATTTGACCAGAGTTTTTATGTACATACACAACAAAAACTCACACCTGTATTCCCAAAAGGGATAGGTAGAGAACACGAAACGCATGACGAGACCATGAAATTCTATTTAACATTTTGTGACCACTTCTAGCATATTTTCTTAGGTTTTGAGTTTGTAGATACAATATTGATAGGTTGCTAGCCTATTGGCTAAATCATATCCCTTAGTCGCTTCTTACGACATCGATGTAAGAAATGGAGAGGTGTCATTCTCACCCGACAACCCGATTTAAACAAGACATTGCTAATCCCAAAACGTAATCTCCAGCTGGATATTTACGCTAGAGCAAACATTACACGAACTTAATTAAACCATTAGCTAAAAGGCACAGTAAATTCGCCTTTCGGCGCTACCAGCCCATGAACTCGCGACATACGCATCCCTTCCCAATTCGCGAGACCAAAACACGATTCTTCAAAAGGCCTTCTTTGCGATGTTTTTTACATCTCAAAGGTTCTGCCTATTAACCCTTAGGTGCATACGGTATCAAAAATGATACCGTGTCTTTTCACCACTCTAAAATATTTTTAGTCTTTCTCGCCACGTT
>BHDV01020099.1:74089-94432 GCA_005406045.1 Adoxophyes honmai
CTATTTTTCCTGGCATTCACCCATATTTCCCAACCAAATATTTTTTTTTCGTGAAAAAATATTAAATCATGCACCTAAGGGTTAATGTAACCGGCGTGGACATGTCCGGCATAACGATATTGAGGGTCTTGCGTATTGTTGGAAGGAGGCGAAAATTTAAATGGAGAGATCAAGGCGTAAAAAAACGGTAGGTTTCTTGGGTAAAAGAAAACAGAATAGTAATCTACAGCGGCATTTATGGGTCTCCCTTGAGATCCCTAACATCATTTGTCCTAAAATCATTTGCCCGAACTGTTTTGTCCTAATCGGCATTAGCCCTAACGATCAATTGCCATAACAATCATTTTCAATAATTCAAAAATAGTCAAGAATCAATTAGGTAGGTTAGAAATCAAATAGGTTAGGTTTGTTTTATGTCCATAAATAGCGAGCGAAGCAATCGGAGCGTCAAAGCAATCGTTTCTGAAATAAAATGTTTAGGGAAACTAATGGCGTATAAGTGTTAGGACAAATGATCATTATGACATAAAACGTTAGGAAATATAAAAATAGGTTAAAAAACTTTAGGGATCCAGATGTAGATACGTATTCGCCGCGTCAAAACTTTCGATCAGAGAATGGCGGTTTTTTTTCTAAATTCTTGCGAAACCCCATCAGGGACATCACGGAACCCTGGGGTTCCGCGGAACACACTTTGCGAATGGCTGGACTAGATTCTCCATCGACCATTGTCACCTAGTCAGGCTGTGATAACTACCGCTCACCGAACGCAGTCGACTGCCGTATAAATGCCGGATCTACATCTGGATCCCTAAAGTTTTTTAACCTATTTTTATATTTCCTAACGTTTTATGTCATAATGATCATTTTTCCTAACACTTATATGCCATTAGTTTCCCTAAACATTTTATTTCAGATTTTTGTTTTGACGCGGCGAATACATGGACGGACGGGTGGATAAAATTAAACTTAATTTAACTTTTAAAAACTGCTGTTTTTTTTGTAGGGTTCCGTCAAGTGTTTCGCTTCCCAAAAGGGTTCCGTCACTAAAAAAAGTTTGAGAATGGCTGATCTAGTCTAAAGACGAATTTAGTTGACCGAGGTAGTTTGGAACATGTCTGGCTGTCGCATAAGGATAACGACATAGCGTGATTGTCGCTTCGGCAGCATGATGATGTGCCCTATAGAAGAAGCGAGTAAGAAAAGAGCATGCTACGGGGAATCGGTAGTAATTAGGAAGTAATTGAAGTCATTCCGTTGTCATTTAAATGAAAATGTATAATTGCTAAAAGTGGCTCGAAGTGTGAAATAGACAAGGATTTGTCCTGCCTCATTCAGAGCCCCATTGAATTTGGTAATAATAATAATAATAAGCCTCTCATCCTGAACTTCTATCTTCTATCTTTGTATCTTCGTTATCTGTTTATTTACAAAATATCTCTGAGTTCAGTGTGCCTCTTGGCAAAGGCCTCCTCTAACAATTTCCATTGTAATCTGTCTCTAGCAACCCTTCTCCACCTTGGGCCTGCCGTCAGTTTTAGTTCATCTTCCCATCTCTTACGTTGTCTTCCTCTGTTCCTTCTCCCATCCCTAGGGTACCAGTCCGTTATGATGTTGCTCCACTTCTCCCGTGTACCGCGCAACATGTGCCCAGTCCATCTCCATTTCAAACTATCTATTCTAGTAAGTATGTCTGTGACCTTTGTCTTGCTTCTTATGACGGTGTTTCGTATCTTATCTTCTTTTTTTACACCTATCATACTTCGTTCCATAGCTCTTTGGCAGTGTTCCAGCATGTTTCTGTGATGTTTCGTAAGAGACCAGGTTTCACACCCATATGTAATACATGGAAGAACGCAGGTATTGAAGACCTTCCTTTTGATACCAATACTAAGATCTGTGGATTTCATGAATTTGGTAATAAAGCAACTCTTAATGTCGTGACAGCGCCAATTTTAATAAATTTACTAGTGCGGTGTCTGTTTTATTAACCCCCTACGCAACAACGACGTTGTGTGTGTATGTAAATGTGTATGTGTCTGTCTGTGGCATCCTATCTCCCCAACGGATGATCTGATTTTAGTGCGGTTTTTTTTGTTTGAAAGATATATCAGTCGAGAGTGTTCTTAGCTATGTTTCGTGGAAATCGGTTCAGGTCTTCAAGGTCATTAGGTCATTAAATTTGTTTGGTGCGATAAGAATGTTACACGTTTAGGACTCGTCGGGGGTGTTTTTAATTTTTAATTAATGTTGGTTATTTAAAATTAAACCTTCCATTTGTGGATATCGTATTTATACTGTACTGGCTAGCAAACTTGTCGCTGATTGTGAAGGTGAAATTGTCTTCGATCTTTTCATTTAAAGTTTCGTGTGCTATCCCGTTTGGAAATTATAAGCGTGGTATTAATGCTGTGTGTTTTTGTGTAATTGGAGTTAACTAGCTCATTTGTTCTTTAGGGTTCTCTCAAGCAGAAGAGACGTGGTTGCCTATTGCTGATGATTTTGAACTCAATAACGTGGGCGTAGAACGCGCGGCAGTGCGGTCTCACTTCCAGGTATCTATTTAGTGTCAAGACTTTTTCCCGGCCCTTTTCGATGATCCACTGCTGGGCAAAGGCCCCTCCTCTTGGCTTTCACTGTTTCATAGCTGTCATCCAAGTCGTTCCATTATCCCATGTTTTTACTGAATAATTTAAAGTTGCCAAATATTCTTACATAAAGGTAAGAGAAATTATAATTTGTAAATAGTAAAGAGAACATTATGTTTGACTACAGGAATGAAATTTATATTTATGTAATAACTAGCTTTCCGCCTGCGGCTTCGCCCGCGTGGAATTCGGTTATATTGCGGTATAAAGCGAACATTCCCTCGGGAACTTCAATTTTTTCCGGGATAAAAACCCGTACCCTATTATTTAATCCGGACTTCTATCTTTACGTCTGCAAAATTTCAAAGCAATCGGTTCAGTAGTTACGGCGTGAAAGCGGAACAAAGAAACAAACTCACTTTCCGATTTATAATATTAGTAAGGATTTGTTTTTCTGGTATTGTCTTTTATTGAAAATCAAATTTAAATTGACTGCTGCTGGACCTCTATTAAATTTCAAGACCCATTTTTCTTGGAACTTGTGTAAAATAACAATGACTCAAACACAGCATTCCTAAGTATACCTAAAAACAAACACCATTTTTCCATACGACGTGCCCAAAAAAGGAACAATTTTTCTTGAAAAATTTCGAGAACTTTCCAGGTCTTCCAGAATGTTCTGCAACTGTATTACTGCTTCCAGGTGTACAGGACTCTCACAGTTCTCCGGCACCGTCCAGCCTTTCGTTTAGGCCGCTGCGAGTCCTTGGCACTCAGCCACGACGTGTTCGCCTTCAAGAGGTCTGTTATCATTAGATGGTAGGATTCGGCTTAATAGAAAACTTTCCGAACACTATCTATGTTCCTATGTGTATTCATTATCAAGATCGTAAAGAATGTTTAGGAAAAACACCTATTATCTGTAAGTATGTGGAGGGCTGTTAGTCATGTTCTGAATCGTTCGTGATACGTGATTTAGTAGTAAGTAGTATCTTTACGATATTGCCGACCTTTGGCAGCTTACTATAGTGTTTGTTTAGGTAGTTAACTTAAAGTAAACAAACTTAGTCGCAATAATTATAGATTTTAGATACTTAAGACAGTCTTGGTTGGCAGGTTTTACAAGTCACGTGACTTAGTTTATAGTACTTAATTGGCTAAACAAATTTGCTTTTGGAATAAATTTTCGTACACTTAGTACATGCCTGACTTAAGTACAAGAAGCTGATTCGAGATATTTTTTCACTGTACCGATAAAATCAATTGTGCTGTACATTTTGAATAGTTCCATGCAAGAAAAAACTTATAAGGCAAATAAAAACTCGATAAATTTGATGCGCCAGTTTTGCGTGGAGGAGTCAGCCGGCATTGTGTTAAGATGTCTGCAAATTTTTGACCGTGGCAATGAGAGAAAGTTAACGCAAATATGCGTTGGTGGCAGTGAATGCGTTAACAGTACCTACCAAACTATTTCCTAATAACCCCAACTTTGCAGATGGTACAACGACGATGCGTACGTGGTCGTCATGAATGTCGGCAAGTCGTACAGCGTCGTGAATTTGACGGCATTTGACTTAATTTTCGGACAACTGGAGGTGGAAATCAGCAGTGTACTTTCAACACGGACAACAAAGTGAGTACCTTACTTGGGCTTATACTAATTATACTTCTTGATTGGTCCAGTATTGAAAAAAAAAGTTGAATAGCGAGTCGGACTCGCGCACGAAATGTTCTACACAACGCAAATCCATGTCAACTTCACGATTCGTAAGTTTGAAGTTGAAAGGTATAATGCTGACTGGTTGCTAGCCTCACGCCTAAAAAACCTTAACCTGTTCCCTTAGTAGCTTCTTACAACATCAATGGTAGAAAAGGAAAGATGTTATTCTTAACCACACGGATATTAATGTTTGTGGTATTTTTTGTTGCGATGAGAACGTTTTTCTTTGTTACTTAGGTTATGTTAGGCAAATACAAGCTTCAGTTCTTTTTTTCAGCGACGTCGTCCAAGCTAACTACCTAGACTTAGGCACTGATGAAGCACTGGTCCTAAGAATGCAGGTTTAAGATTCCACAGAAATCTCGGCGAAGGTAAAACGACGGACGTAGGTATTTCAGAAGAAGCACCCACATAAAACTTTTATCTCATTTTATATCTTTCATAATCATAAAGGTGTTTCTTTATTCCGCTGATGATGAAGACTTTGGCTTTGTATTAAGAAATTTTATAAAGAAATATTGAAAAATTTAGAGCTTTTTTTTCTACATATACTACATTATGTATACATATAATATACATAAATATACTACATTATGTATATAGAATGTAGTATATTTATTTTTATATGTATTAGTCTATTAAGTATTATATATATTATGTGTATTTTTATGTACTTGTATATGTATGTCTAGATTTATTGTACTAGGTACGTAAATTATAATACATTTATTTATTTTAGGTTATTGGTATTTTTTCTTTCACAATTTTCTTTGTGTGTCTACTCTAATTTCACATGTTTTGTCAATCGCTTGAAGGTTAGCAGGAAGAGATCCCTTTTGGGATATGTTCGCCTTTGTACTTATGCTCTGTTTTGTCTGTTATTTTATCATGATTATTTGTGCAATAAAGAGTTACATACATACATACATACATACATACATAATAACAACGTCCACAACTTTTGTAAAAAAGTTTTAAAATTTCTGATTTTTTCTCAATTTGAGTAAAAATTGGCTTTTCATATTCAAAATTATAGGAGTTTTCAGTACTAACCGAAAATAATTGTCCCCAATTTTTTATAAAATTGTATGATTGCATTCCGTGACCGCTACACGAAGTGTTTAAAGAAATGCATCTGATTTTTTTGTAATTTTTTAAAATTACCTAATTATAGTACCGATACGATTTTATATTGCAAAAACAGTTTTTTTTTGCATTTTCCATTAGCGTATCGCTTCTAAACAATTAGTATTATATTATCTCTCAAACGGTGAAAACGCACCGCAACACCATTCGTATTTATGTTATTTATTTACACAAGGTGATCATGTTTGTCCCCTATTATAATAAAATAAATAAATCGTTCTTATCACCTAGGCACTTAAACACTCTGTTATTAAGGACCGATACTTCAATTGAAATGACGTGCATTACCCATAGTTCGGTTAAGTATGTACAGTCAGCTTGATAATAAATAACTATACTGAAAAGTATACAGTATTGAAAATGACTAGGTACTGAAGAGTTTACCTACTGAGGCTGACTGTAACATGATGACTTAAATTAAATTTAGAAAGAAATAGAATGTTTTAATTTACGTCACTGATTGTTTTTCTACCTGTTACAGTTTTTTCGTAAAAAATCCTTGTTACTTCGAATGCTTATCTTGTATATTACCAAAATTTCATAGTTATTGACAAATAACCTAGACTGAGCATGGAAATCCTCAAATTTGTCAAGTTTATCAGATAAAACTGTTGGGATAAAAAAATCAAACAGTCTAGTGTGACTCGATTATCTCCATTCAACTTATGTAACCTAAGTATTTTCACAACAACAACAAGATAAGTAATTATTATTAATATTGTTGAACACTATTATTACTAGGAAGGTCAAGGCGTGTCAAACGTTTTCCAATTGTTCCGGCATCATCGTGTACAGCCATCTCAATTATTTGCAGCTTATTGTGTCAAATAACAAACTACGGACATTATTTTCAATGAAACAACTACCAAGACTGCGGTCACTTAAACCGCAATTTAAGAAAACGTAGCCAGTGCACAATTTATTGTTCATAACAGACACTAGCTCAGTTTTCCTGAATACGTTATCCTTATCACACGTAGTTCAAGTGTCAAAGATAGCAAGATATTGTGAAGTGCTTGAGTAATCTCGCTCAACTATATAAACCTTAAGGGTGCTGATACCACACAGTTGGTGGTCGACTTCATTGGCATTAAGATAATTTTCTAAAAGTCAATCATGAGGGCAGTATACTTGCTGCCGTTTCTGGTAGCTCTCTGTCTGGGCAATGCTGTTACTAGCAGGAAGGAAAGGGACCTCGACTGGTGGGAGAGCACTATCTTCTACCAGATCTATCCTCGTTCTTTCGCTGACAGCGACGGGGATGGCATTGGTGATCTTAACGGTATGTTAACTATCATTTATATTCTCAATATCCTTGAAACTAAATTTCACAAGTAATGGATTATTAAACGGTTCCCCAAAATTCCAGGCATCACCTCAAAGTTAGAATACATTAAGGAAATAGGCGTTGGGGCTATTTGGCTCTCGCCTATGTTCCAATCGCCGATGTACGATTTCGGTTACGACATCTCGGACTTCTACGCTGTTCACGATGAATACGGTACCATGGAGGACTTCGAAGCTCTTACTAAAAGGGCTGAAGAACTTGGTATGTTAATCCTCATTGATACAGCAGAAGACACACTCCTTTTTATGCAAAACCGTTCTCTAAAACCAATGTTTCTCTTTTTAAAGGTATTAAGGTTGTACTCGATCTTGTGCCAAACCACTCGTCTAATGAAAGCGAGTGGTTTGTGAAGGCACTGCAAGGAGATGAAAAATACTACAACTACTTTGTATGGGAAGATGGAATCATTGATGAAGATGGTAACAGGCAGCCTCCGAACAACTGGGTCAGCATTATACATTTTTTTACCAATTTAACAGAATGCTATTTCTTAGTCCAGCTACAAGTACACCATTTCATTTTAGTATCTAAATGGAAACGTATGTTTTAAAATAATGACTTATCATTCAGGAGTCAAGTCAACACTAACAATAAGTAACACCATTTAGAAATAACAATCCTTTTCATCTAATTTCAGCTTAGTCACTTCCGTGGCAGTGCATGGGAATGGAGGGATGAGGTCGGGAAATACTATCTACATCAATTCGTAGTTGGCCAGCCTGATCTCAACTACCGCAATCCTGATGTTGTTGCTGAAATGGAAGTGAGTATAATAAAAGACAAGAGACAATATTTAATTCTCTACCGGCACGTGTGCAACGGGACCTCAGAACGGAATGCTCATTCAATTGGTTTTTTTTTACAGAACGTAGTGCGTTTTTGGTTGGAACGAGGTGTCGCCGGATTTAGAGTTGACGCCGTCAATTGTTTGTTTGAAGTTGACAAGAATCTTCACGGAGGTCAATACCCTGATGAACCCCTCTCCGGAGCCGTTGGAGTAGCATTAGACGACCACGACTCTCTCGACCACATCTACACAAAGAACCAAAACGAAACCTACTACGTAGTTTACGACTGGAGAGACGTCCTCGACGAGTTCAAGGCTAAAGATGGTCTCAGTAGAGTAATGATGACCGAAGTATATGCGACCATTCAAGACGTAGTCAAATATTTCGGTGAAGGTGACAGGAAGGGCGCTCAAATGCCTTTTAACTTTGATCTGATTACTGATGTAGATGCAAGTTCGTCCGCTGGTGATATCAAGAGAGCGATCGATAAATTTTTGACATATAAACCTCTTGATAAGGACGCCAACTGGGTGGTGAGTACTACTTGGATAAAAACAACTTTGTAGTTTATGATGAGCGATGATAATAATCTTTTTCCTCATGTTTAAGGTGGGCAACCATGACAATAGCCGCATGGCAACTAGATACGGATCTTCATTGGTCGACGGCATAAACATGATCATTTTGTTGCTTCCCGGAGTCGGTGTGACTTACATGGTAAGTGTAACAATACCACTCGCACAATAATGACGGATCATTAAAAAATCAGGAGTAATACCATTTTTACGGCTG
Source organism: Adoxophyes honmai (assembly GCA_005406045.1). NCBI lineage: Eukaryota > Metazoa > Arthropoda > Insecta > Lepidoptera > Tortricidae > Adoxophyes > Adoxophyes honmai. The sequence continues at coordinate 82,472 of BHDV01020099.1, forward strand.
ATAATTTCGAACAAGTAATTTTAATTTCTGGCTATAACTATTTTATAGGGAAGGCTATAAAATTAGAATTCACGTTTTATGTTCCGCGCGAGCTATTTAAATCACATTATTTTCTAGGGCGAGGAACTCGGTCTCGTAGATGGCTATGTGAGCTGGGAGGATACCGTGGATCCCTCGGGATGCAACACCAATGACCCTGTCAATTACGGGAAGTGGTCCAGGGATCCTGAGAGAACACCTTTCCAGTGGAACGCTGAGAAAAATGCCGGTAAGTTCATAATATGAGTGAATTAGTTGAAATATTTATTATGTATCAGTGGGATCTTAGAAAAATATGACACGTGTGTTTTTTGATTTATAAAAATTGGTAAAAATCGATATGTGACAAATTTTTTTTTTGGTAAAAAAAAATGTACAATATAAAATTTTGATAATACATCACTTGAAAACAAACTCATATTTGCTGAAATCTATCAGTGAAAAACAAACAAAATAATGTTTTGTCTCAAAGCCCGACCATTATTTTGTAAGGATTGTCAGTGAACTACTAGGTAGTTTGAATGAAAATGGACAACTGCTATATTCTATAAAACAGAGCCGTAATGCTAAAAATAATTTACGTTTCTGCACTATCATTATTCGGTATGCATTTTATGATGTTGTTTTGCTTGCTTATTACATTTTATGACAAATAAACAAAATTTACTGACAAGACAATAGTATTCCATTGACAATTAGTTCTTTGCAAGAAATTAGTTCCTACGTAACTCCACAACATGACCGGAACTAAAAGTTAAGTCGTTAGATTTAACTAGGTATTGTTCAATAGTGATGTCGGGTTTATAATAACACCTCTTCATTTCTTACGTGGATGTCGTAGACGACTAAAGGTTAAAATGTTTCAGGCGGTAGGCTAGCAACTCATCATTTGTATACTTCTTGACTTAAAAACTAAAATTGATCCTAGAAGTGGCTGCAATATATTAAAATAGTCATCATGGCTTTGTGTATGTAGTAGCCATTCGTGGGCTCAGCCTCTCCCATTTCAGAATATAGGCATGTATAATATAGGTTTAATGATGAAAATGTAATTGGTTTCAAGGATTCTCAACCGCTGACAAGACCTGGCTGCCGGTCGCCGAAGGTTATGAGACCCTGAACGTGGAGGTCCAGAGAGCCGCAGAGAGGTCCCACCTGAAGGTCTACCAAGCCCTGGCTTCGCTGAGACAAGAAAAGGTGTTCCGATATGGACGCTTCGAGTCCTTGGCTTTGAACCAAGATGTGTTCGCATTCAGAAGGTAAATCTATTGTGTTTAGTACTAAATGATAAAGTGGCAAAATTTTGTCGCTAGCTGATAGACTGTGTAATAGCTGAACTTGGTTTTCACTAAAAGAGAGAATCCGTATTAGATAAATTGTGTGTGATCTCTGTTTTGCGATTACTAAAAAATTCATATTGGTAAATTGAATTAGTTTTTGAGAAATTGAAAGTAACGTGGTAAATGACAATGCCAATGTATCTGCCGACAAAATGACATCAAATTAGTAATCATATCTTTGCAAAAGTCAAAGGTAAATGTCATCAACATAAATAAAACAGTTAAACAGCTGATAATGTTACATAATGTCTATTTATAGCCACAGTCATTGCGTTCCGTTAAACGCAGTAAATTTATAATTGGACGAGATTTATAGCTATGCACAAGCCTAGTAGCAGTCCACAGAACGACCCAAGTCAATATCGATTCGCGGATCCATTCCCAGTTCTAGGCCAAGAGCATTAAGGTCGGAATCGATCGGCGATGCGTAGTGACCACTAAATGATGTTTGCAGGTGGTACAAGGGAGACGTTTACCTTGTGGTTGTGAACATGCGCGACACCGCGCACGATGTGAACCTGACATACTTCGAGAATGTCTCTGGTGACGTCAAAGTCGTGCTAAGGAGCATACAGTCGCAGAAAAACGAAGGGTAAGATAACCAAATAGCTAAAGAACATGTTATGAGTAAAAACGCGTAGAGAATAGTCAAACGAGTGCTGGATGAAAGTTAGCAAAAAGGTCTTTTGAATAAAAAGTAGATAGCGTAACGATGGTAATTAAATTTTCCTATGCAAAAAGTATCGCTTTTTAGAGCGTTAGAAAATTAAGTGTAGACATTTTCACGGAATGTATCTATGTATTATTTTTAGGGTATCGGTAGACTGAGAGTCATATAGGTATAATAGAAATAGTGTTGTAATATTATTTTGTTTCTTACAAAAATAATAGGTGTCAATGTCGTCGTACAATAATCATTACTAAGTACAAAATTAAACTTAGCATGTGTTAATACGATATTACTACGGACATACATACATATAAATGCAAAAAATATTAAAAGTAAAGCTTATAATTTAAAGAAGAAAGGGTGCACTAAAATATTGTTTTAATCGAAAAGGTTTGTAAAATGATATGCATAATTAACACGTTAACTGCGGGAAGCGAATTCAAAGACTTTCATTCGGTGCGTCGTAGGGTATATAAGATCCGACAAACGACTTTCCGTTACAGCGTTTGGGGGTCGAAAGTACCTGTTCGACCTGCTCATCTAAAAGTATCATTATTCGCATGGGTATGATGAATTTCGGTATAATATATTTTGCAACAGAGAGTCATAGAGTGGTTCATAATACAGTTGAGGTCGTAAGTAAATTGAGCCATTCTAAAGGATTCAAATGTATATTTAGAACTGTCGGGTTTTTTATGCCCGATATTCGCACTGACCGAAAAAACTATCGATATAATTTTAGGGCCGTAAGGAGTCAAAAAAGCATTGATATCGATCAAAATAATGCTTGTTTAATATCAGATGTATCTATAACATTGTAACAGTCACGGTAAAGAAATTTATAGATAGTCAAGATTAAGTCTCGTCTTTTTTAACTTAATTAGCAGTTTCTCTGCTACTCGAAGTTCAGCGTAGTTTGTCGTAGCAGCCAGAACGATGTCATATTTTCAGATAAAGCCTGATCAATTAAGTTGTGGCAATAGAGTATTTTTTTTTCTATTGTGTTGATGATTATAAATTATCCGGGCATTTTATTACATAGTGCGGTACAAAATAATAGTAACCCCATCACAACCTTTCTCTACCACTTCCAACCTCGTTTTAAAATAGTGTAGTATGACGCTATTTGTCGCTAGAGTTACCTACCTTTACCTTTTTATACAATACATATTCTATATTAGTATGTAAGAGTTAAAACTGGTGTTACAACTTTTTTTTTATCTATACACAAGCACAACCCTAGACAAACTAGCGTGTAATCTAGTGCGGCTATCGGGTCATTGGGCATCGGGTCACTAAGATCCTATACCGCACCAGACAGTTTTTTTTTACTTTCAGTCGGTATAGGGCATAAAGGATCCGATGAGGTTTTTTTGTAATAATTGACTACCCTTGAAGAGACGATTTCAAAACAGTAACTATCTCACTTCTACTCACCCGATAACCTGTATAAACTTGTCCCGCACCAGCGGAAAGTTAAGGAATTTGCCTGCCGCACCGTAGGCTAGATACGCATAGGGTCTATTCGACCCGAAACCGCAGTGAACGTGTTAAAAACCTAGCTTACTATTTATTTTAGAGGATCTAATATTGTCTAAATTCAAAACAAGAACTGAAGAGCTTCACTTCTTTTCACGTAAATAGACTTAGGCGCCATTCGCTGATTATTTACCAACTCTGATTGAAGTTCTCTTTGAAACCAATGCATTTTATGATAATGAAGAGTATGTTTATCTAGAAACATTTTATTAGCTCATATAAATAGTAGTGTCCATAGTTATTTTTGGTCTTGTTTATATTGTAGCATAATCTTTCTTTGAACCAAGTAAAATATCCAAACGTTAACTAAATCCTAAAATAAGCAAGTAGCTAACGTTAAATATCTTTGCTTTAGTAGATTTCATACAAAGTTATATCCACGTCGACTTTTGTTGACCGTCATTAGCAAAAAGTTGGATCATTACCAATAATAACATCAACAAGTATTTGATAACTTACTGAGTCGAAACCTGGTCGATGCCCCTCAGAAGTTGACTATTGAAATTTTACAAACTCCGCCTCGTCGAAAGTTTCATTAATTGATTGTTATTACACGAGATCTTTTGAGATTGTTCCCGGAGTCAATTTCACGCTTCCCAGAATTCAGTAGAGCGGTAACTTCGGTGCTTAGTATTCAAAGCAGTAACGACGTAAAATTCCAAAGTTCACAGCGTCTTGCCTATTTTTAATGAACTTTGGTCGGCAACTTCATTAAAAAATACTTGCATCGGAGTTGGTCCTGTTGAATATAAAAATTGGGCAAGGGTTTCGTTTTTTTTTTTCACTTGTATTTAACGTTAAATAACGTTGATGTCATGATTAATTCTGACCTACGGAACCTTGAGAATTTGGTTTCATTTGGTTGACAATTCGAGAAGAGCCAGTTAGACAGATTGGCAGGCAAAAGCAAGATTATATTGAGCGTTTTGTAGGATTCTTGGACTTGGAATTGAAGAACGACACAAATATTTTGTATCGTTGTAATAATTATTAACTGCTGCTCTTTTAGTTACATTGATAATGTTAAGGAAGGCGTCTATTATTAAAATAAAAAAATAGCATCGACTAACTTTTTATTTTGTTACAGTGACAAGTTCTCCGCTTCTTCCTTACCACTGGCTGGATTTGAATCGTTGGTGCTCAAGGCTAAATAAACCACAAGTTGTACTAAGTTACCGTATACTGTTTTGAAAATAATGTAAAATAAAGTGTTTTGAAATATAAACTGTCTTTTTTTGGCGTCCCAACTTACCTTTCCACCTTTACATTTTCACTTAGATAGAATGGTTTTTGCCAACATTGAGACACTGTTATGGGCTTAGTAAAAACAATATATTAACGTTTTCTGGAAATTGTAATCTCTTTATGGCTGAAAAAAAAAATGTTAATGCAAGCAAGAGTTCTTCATTAGTTTTGTTAATATTATCATGCTAAAGTTATAGATTTACAAAAGTCATTTCAGCATAGTAAAATAAAAAGCCCTTTTAGATTTTTAAAGCACAGACCCTTTTTAGCATTTTTCGGACTGGAGGCCCTTTTAAAACTGTTTGGCATCATGACACTAAAGTCAACATGAGATTCAACTTTTTTTGAACAACAAGAAAATAACAAGACTATGTTCCATGTACCTATTCAGGGTATGAAAGTAGTAGTAAAAGCTTAAAAGATAGGCGGTAAAGTCAACTAGTAAGCAGAGCTCATGACTCATGAAACGCTACATAGAAAAAACCATGACTAGTTCACGTTTCGTGGCCACTTCTAGCACACTTTTTTAGGTTTTAGCTTGGCAATTATAATAGTGAGAAGTTGCTAGTCTGTCGCCTAAAATAAACCTTAACCTATTTCCTTAGTCGCCTCTTACGACATCCACGGAAGAAATTAAGAGTTGTTACACTAAACCCGGCACCACACGGCATGCGCACAGCAATGATAAAAACGGGTATATATTATTTTTGACATTTCTACTCGAGTTCCAACAACATTTGGACCCGTAGCACGTGGAACAAAGTGATCTCTGCCTACCCCTGTGGGAAAGAGGTGTGAGACGGTGTGTATGTATGTAAAAAAGGACACTTGAGTTGTAGGTACATAATATTATACTTAATGCATTTATTTTAGAGCTTCATAATAATTTTGCAGCAATGCAAAACTAATTCCGCCGGATGATAATCCATACCGTCGTTTTTTAAATAAAACTATTTATTTAGTTTTAGTATGAACAATTTATTTTGCTATTTTCTAAACACCGTTTAGAATGGGTTGTAACCTGTAAAATATAAGATTCCTTATTAAAAAAAAGATGCTGGCCATAAAAATTAAATCGCACCAAATATGAGTTACAGTCAATATTGTTCAAATGCAAAAATTAACAAAAGATGAATAGAATTAATTACTGTTCTACTATTATGGGTGTAAAGGGTTATGTCAGTATCACTTCTGAATACTTCGCATGCTTGAGTTTAGTGGCTCGATTATACTCGACATACATATACATACATATTCTCACGCCTGTATTCCCAAGAGGGGTAGGCAGAGCACATGAATTCAAACATCCAGTGCCACGTTTAGCAATTGCCGGGTAACCAGATAATTAAACGTGATATTGCAGTGACAGGTTGCTAGCCCATCGCCCACAATACACCAACCCTTTCCCAGAGTCGACTCTTACGACACCCAAGGCAAGAAAGGGGGAGGTGCTATTCTAACCCGGTACCACACGGACACTCGACAATACAAACAAATACTATAATCGTAACGACATCAAACTCAATTGTGACTGCTGATCTTTGTAAGATTTTTTCGAGATTAATATTACTTTAGAACTTTATCTTATCATAATCCGTAAAACTAGTGCATGGGGAGCGCGTGTTTAGTTCAAAACACACGCGGAGAGGTGATGGGGTTACTATCAAAATTGATTTGTGACATAACCTTCTAACTGCGCATAATTTTTGCATGATACTCGACACAGAAATGCGTGATGGAAAGATTTGGTTACACACTTAGTGGTGAAGCTTTCATACAATAGTTACACTTCATCATTATCATCATCTCTGCCATAGGACGTCTACTGCTGAACGATAGGCCTTCCCTTTGGACCTCCAGATGTATCTGGACGCGACCTGCATCCAGCGTCTTCCGGCAACCTTTTTAAGGTCGTCTATCCATCTTGTAGGTGGATGTCCTGCGCTGTGATTACTTGCCAAATTTATTTTTGTATTGTAAATAAATGGATTCATGGTGGTACTAGTCAGTTAACTAAAGCTGGCACGTAAAACAGACGTACGCATTGCGTTTGTGTAGTATCTGTGAATTAGCACGCGGCGTGACTTTGCACTGCATACGTATCATGAAAAGTCTGCCCGATTTGATGAAAATTAATTTTAAACATACTGTTTAGCGAAATTGCACAAGTGTGAGTACTGTGAACGTGCCAGTTAACTAACCTAAGTTGAAGAATGATGAAATGATTCAAGCGTTACCTGACTCATTCTGTAATCTTGGTTGTAATTTTGTGTCATGGTCTAGCTAGACCAATTTTTTATCCCCAGTATTTGCAATTTTGTTTTTTTTTATGTCTAGAAGTTTACGAAACTAAATCTAATATAAAGTACATTAAAATGATAAAAATAATTCCTTTTAGAATTGATAAGCTTTTGTTGTTAGTCCCGTTTTAATACAATGTGTGTTTCTGACTATATTTTATCATGGTTATCATCAAGGATCAGCACATGCAGGGATCGTGATGATTTTTTCAAGAGTTCTCATGTCCATTCTCTAGCCTTCCACATCAGTTAGGGTCCGTATCGTCTTAATGAAGTATCGTAATATTTTAAACAACTCAGACTAAAGAATAAGCATGCTGAAAATTTTCGTTACAAGTTACATAGAGCCCTTTAAAATCAAAATGCATCCAGGGAAATTTTTCGTCGATAGACAAACACAAACTAAAGATAATGTCATAGTATCAGATACTATAAGTTCAGTGGAAGATTATCTAACATTTATCTGAATCCGGTGATACGATCGTATATAAAGTAAGTAACTGGCATCAAATGTATCCTCAGTTGCTAAGCTGAGGCTGTAGAAACAGCACAGAAGCCAACATGAAGGTGTTCGCGCTGTTATCTTTACTAGTAGTGCTAGTGCATGGAAATGCTGAGAGGGAACTGGATTGGTGGGAAACAACTATATTCTACCAGATCTACCCCAGGTCTTTCATGGATAGCGATGGCGATGGCATTGGAGATCTTAACGGTATGGTGTCAGACTTTGATTACTCAAAAAAAAAAATACGGAAGCTTGTTAAAAGACTTTGTTTCGTCGAGATTGTTGTTGATAAAGAAGTTGTTTCCAGGAATAACTTCCAAATTGGAATATTTGAAGGAGATTGGTGTCGGTGCAACATGGCTGTCGCCCATGTTCCAGTCTCCTATGTACGATTTTGGATACGATATTGCTGACTTTTACGGTATCCATGACGAGTATGGGACAATGGAAGATTTCGATAGATTGATAGCCAAAGCTCAAGAATTAGGCAAGTACACCACTTCTATCTTCAGATTTCTTAAACCTGGACAATTAACCTGTCTAGTTTATATTTAGTTAAAGTTCTGTATAAACGTCTGATTGCTTTTTACAGATATTAAAATCATACTTGACTTGGTGCCTAATCATGGCAGTAACGAGAGCGAATGGTTCGAAAAAGCACTTCAAGGCGATGAAAAATATTTTGACTATTTCGTTTGGGAAGACGGAGTAGTAGACGAAAATGGAGATTTACAACCACCAAACAATTGGGTAAGGAAATAATCCTATAAAATTTATTTTGGATGATACCGAGTCTAGAAATGATACCTAATTGCATTTATTTTACAGTTAAGTGTCTTCCGTAAAAGTGCTTGGGAATACAGAGAAGAAGTTGGCAAATACTATCTTCATCAATTCGTCATCGGCCAACCAGATTTCAACTACCGCAACCCAGATGTAGTAGAAGAAATGAAAAATGTTATCCGCTTTTGGTTTGACAAAGGCGTATCAGGGTTCAGAGTAGACGCCATTGCTCATCTCTTTGAAGTTGATAAGGAGAAGTTTGGCGGTAAATATCCTGATGAACCTACTTCTGGAAACAATCAGGACGATCCCCTGAACCATGGTTACTTAGACCACATTTACACGTTAGATCAAGATGAGACGTACGACATGGTCTACCAATGGCGTGATGTATACAACGAGTACAAGGCTAAAGACGACTTCAGCAGGGTTATGATGATTGAAATTTATGCGTCTCCTCAGAAGACGATGAGGTATTTTGGTGAGGGTGACCGTGAAGGAGGTCACATGCCGTTTAATTTTGCACTCATTGCTGACGTCAATGGTGATTCCACAGCTAACGAAATCAAATACGCAGTCGACAAATATTTGACGTTCAAACCGATTGATAAGTTAGCTAACTGGGTGGTAAGATTTCTTGAAGTTTACATCTCAACTTAATTTGGTCAATATTTTTCTAGGTCGCTAAAGAAATTATTTTTTATTTTTAGACTGGCAATCACGATAATAATAGAGTGGCATCCAGATACAGTCCAAAGTTGGTGGATGGCATGAACATGATGTCAATGTTGCTTCCAGGCATTGCTGTCACTTACATGGTAAGATATTAAATAATAATACTTTTTATAAAAAACTAACTTTCATTAAAAAAAAACATCATAATATTTATTTATTCAAAGGGTGAAGAAATCGGCATGGTTGATGGTTATGTCAGCTGGGAAGATACTGTGGACCCCAGCGGTTGTAACACTGATGATCCTATTAATTACTGGAAAGCTTCCAGAGACCCTGCAAGAACACCATTCCAATGGAACACAGATAAGAACGCAGGCAAGTATAATACACAATTTTGGATACTTTGCTTTTCAATTCAAGATGTAATACATTATTTTTTTAAATTCAGGCTTCTCCACTGCTGACAAAACATGGCTGCCAGTTGCAGAAGGTTATGAAACTCTGAATGTAGAAGTACAGAAGGATATTGAGAGGTCACATCTTAATGTGTATAAGGCTCTTGCTCAACTGCGTACGGACCCTACATTCCGATATGGCAGATACGAGTCTGTGGCTTTGAACAGTGATGTCTTTGCTTTTAAGAGGTGAGATTTAGATAAATTAATCCCCAGAGATTTTGGTCACAAGATTGTTAACATCGATTAAAGTGATGAAACCAGACTTGTTCTGACTAACTATTTAAAATTAAAACGTTTTTTTTTTTGAAACATAAACTTTACTAAAAATAGCCATGCTAAGTTTCATAACATTGTGTTATCATTGGGATTGGCCTAGATTTGTTGTTAGGTAACTACGTTTACAAATTATCGAGACTATCTGTTTCGAATTTGTTCTCACCATGGGTTTCGATAATGTCAAGATCAACTACGATAAGCTAAGCCCTTGCCACGTGTACATTTACAACAGGTATTATATTATTTTTTGTATTTACAGGTGGTATAACGGGGAGGTCTATGTTATCCTGATCAATTTCAGAGATGAGGCTTACACCCTCGACTTGAGTTACTTTGACAATGTTGTTGACGATTTGGAAGTAATCATCAATAGCATTCAGTCACCGAAAAACGTTGGGTATGTATTGCATTATTTATTATTTATCTTTCGTAGTTTTAATTGTTATAATTTTGAAAGTATTCATTTATTGACATAATTCTGAAAATATTTTTGTATTTTTCCAGTGACGTGTTGGAAGCAGTCCAGGTCGATATTGTGGGAAGAGAATCATTAGTGCTTAAAGTTAAATAAACTATTTAATTACTAAAATTAAATGTAACATTGTAATCATTCGAAATAATAAATTGTTGTTACTTGTTTTCTCTTATTCCTAACTTTTTATTATTATAATAAAGTAAACATCCCTGTACTCGACACTGACCCAATACATGGCACTTACAACTTAAGACATATCATAGTAAGACAGGTGACAGATTGGTGTCATTCACCGTGCGTTGAGGCGTCGAGCATTGGTACAATTACCTTATAGTGTCCTGATACCAAAATACAATAAAAACAAATATATATATGAAATCCATAAATATTTACACTTATTGATGATTCAAGTAAAAACAGAACAGAAAATAGTCAAAAAATGTGAATATCATCTCGGTAAAATAGGTATATTACGCATAATATTATAATTTTGAGATATCATTAATGACAAGAAAGGAAAATGATATTACATTATGGGTAACTGATACGCAAAAGGAGCACTTCACTCAGTTGTGAGCCGTCAGGACATTTCTAAGAATGCTCGTCTGGCTATTCACAATGGTGTGCTAGTACCTACTTTGATGTATGGCAGCGAGAGTTGGGTGTGGCAGAAGAGACATGAAAGTAGAGTAAATGCGGTTGAGATGCGTTCTTTGCGAAGCATGAGTGGTATCAAACTTACTGATAGGGTGCGTAATAGCGTGATTAGAGAGAAGTGTGGTCTAAAAGAGAGTATTGTAAGTATTGGAACAAGGACAGAGAAGGGTATGCTGCGTTGGTTTGGGCATGTGGAGAGAATGGATGAAGCAAGGATATGTAAGCAAATTTACAAGGGAAGTATGTTTGGGCGAGTCGGTCGAGGGCGCCCCCGAAGAACGTATACCGACTAGATCGACGATGTACTAAAGGGAGGCCAAATTAGGAGTAACCGAAACCGTCGAGCGTGTATGACAAGAGTTATGAATGTGAGTAAAGCGAGAGAAGTATGTCAGAATAGAAGCGAATGGCGCTCTGTCGTCTCTACCTACCCCGCAGGGAATAAGGCGTGACGGTTATGAATGTATACATGTAATGCTATGCAAAAAAAACTTATTATGTACTCGTAACAGTCATGTTTAATTTGTTAATGAGGTACTTTTCATCCACTCATCACTAATTTAAACTAAAATTACACACTTGTTACTGTTGTTACCCCATTTGAGATAGGCAGAGCAAACGAAAGGTAACTTAGACGAAATATACCGTTATCCTTGTAAATCACTTTTCGTAGCCACCTTTTTTATAGGTTTTATTATAGCTTAATTTATAGGTTTTTAGTTTAGAGGTATAATAAATAGCGTCAGGCTGCTAGCCTGTCACCTAAAACATACCTCGACCAGTTTCCTTAAACATCCAAGGAAGAAATGGAGGGGTCCAGACCCTACACCTCACGTTGTATAAAATATTAAACAAAAATACTTAAACTTGCCACTGTGCTACATACCTTTACATAGTCGTGGTAAGGTGGTATTTTCTATATCGTCGCTCGGCAGGCTATAGTACTAAAGCGACACTTTGGGCGAAAATGAGTTATTTACATCACGAGAATCAGCGAAT
>BHDV01020099.1:100113-115746 GCA_005406045.1 Adoxophyes honmai
TTCGTCAAACCCCCCCCCGAAACTAAATCCTGGCTACGCCCGTGGATGGAAGAGATGTGTAACAGTGACAAGGCGCTAACTTGTCGCTTAAGCACATTTTTCATGCAATCTAAAAAAATATTTAGAAAATATGGCTTGTAGAACTTTCAAGCAAGTCACATGGAAAATATTGGAGATAAATATAGTAATCACTCAACAACAGAATTTAACTAGGGAAAAGTTTGATAAGCATACAAACAATCGAGATAGTGTCATAGTAAATAAAATAGGATCACTTGTTCTATCTGAACTTATCCCAATCTCTAGATAAGGCAGTCTATATATATCTGTCCCTTGCCTGGTTGTTTATCCTCAGTTGTTGACAAGACGCAACAAGATGAAGGCATTAGCGCTTTTATCGTTGATGGTTGTTCTTGTTCAAGGACATACTGAGAAGGAGCTAGATTGGTGGGAGACCACCATATTCTATCAGATCTACCCCAGGTCTTTTATGGATAGCGATGGCGATGGTGTAGGTGATCTCAATGGTAAGTATTCTAATTTTAATGAAACTGTTGATGATTATAACTTGTGACATTGCATTATAAAATGTTTATTTAAGTAACTTGTAAGAAGATGAAACGACTGATGAAGTAACGACTTTCAGGAATAACCTCCAAATTGGAACACTTGAAAGAGATCGGTGTTGGTGCTACTTGGCTATCACCAATGTTTCAGTCACCAATGTACGATTTTGGGTACGACATTGCAGACTTCTATAGTGTTCATGATGAGTATGGAACCATGGAAGATTTTGAAAATTTAATAGCCAAAGCTAAAGAGTTGGGTACGTACATGGCTTTAGCAAATGACAAAGTATTTTATCGACTATGATCTATCTTTATTTAACACGGTTTTTCAACTTTTCAGACATTAAAATCATCTTAGATCTGGTACCTAATCATGGGAGTAATGAAAGTGTATGGTTTGAAAAGGCACTTCAAGGAGACGAAAAGTATTTCGATTACTTTGTATGGGAGGACGGTGTAGTTGATGAAAATGGAGATTTACAGCCGCCAAATAATTGGGTATGTCTAATTATTTAAGAAGTCACATTGTAATAAAAACAAATAAATAAGCAAAACTATAATAAACGATTGTTTTTGCAGGTAAGCGTATTCCGAAAAAGTGCTTGGGAGTACAGAGAAGAAGTTGGCAAATACTATCTTCATCAATTTGTCATCGGTCAGCCTGACTTAAACTACCGAAACCCTGAAGTGGTGGAGGAAATGAAGAATGTTATCCGTTTTTGGTTAGACAAAGGCGTTTCAGGCTTTAGAGTTGATGCTATCGGTCATCTATTTGAGGTTGACAAAGCCTTATATGGTGGAAGGTATCCTGATGAACCGACATCAGGGAACAGTCAAGATGACCCACTAGCTTACGCTTATTTAGAGCACATCTACACTATTGACCAAGATGAGACTTACGATATGGTATACCAATGGCGAGAGTTGTTCAACGAGTACAAAGCAAAAGATGACTTCAGCAGAGTAATGATGATTGAGTTCTACGGGACTCCTCAGAATACTATGAGGTACTTTGGTGAGGGTGATCGGGAAGGAGGACACATGCCGTTCAATTTTGCACTAATTTCCGATGTCAATGGTGAATCTACGGCTAACGAAATCAAGTATGCTGTCGACAAGTTTTTGACTTTTAAACCTTTGGATAAATTAGCAAACTGGGTGGTAAGTAATCAATTACAATTGATTTAAATGCAAATCCTGAAAAAAAAACAAATAATTGTGTATGTATAAATCACTGTTATATTAACCAAATTTCAGACTGGTAATCACGACAACAGTAGAGTAGCATCTAGATACAGCCCAGAATTAGTAGACGGAATGAACATGATGACTATGCTGCTTCCAGGCGTTGCTGTTACATACATGGTATGCATAATTATTAAAGTAAAAATCAATAAAAAGAGACGATTAGAGGATATAAATAAACAATGTAATGTTTTTTAACAGGGTGAAGAAATTGGTATGGTGGATGGTTATGTTAGTTGGGAAGAAACTGTAGACCCAAGTGGTTGCAATACCGATGACCCAATCAATTACTGGAAGACTTCTAGAGATCCCGAAAGAACACCATTCCAATGGAATGCCGAAAAGAACGCAGGTAGATATTAATAAAGTCATGCACATGTTGTGAATAGAATAGAGTTGTATTTCCAGTTCTATTATAATGTTCTAAAAATAAAGAGTGGTAGAATTCGTTGTAATAATGTTGTTTGCGAACCAGGTTTCTCCACGGCCGACAAAACATGGCTGCCAGTTGCTGAAGGCTATGAAAACCTGAATGTAGAAGTACAAAGAGACGTGGACCGCTCACATCTTAGCGTTTACAAAGCACTTGCAAAACTTCGTGCTGAACCTACCTTCAGATTCGGCAGATACGAGTCTGTGGCTTTGAACAGGGATGTTTTTGCTTTTAAGAGGTAAGATATTTTGAATAGCTTGACATTACTTATATTATCTGTGGCTGTAATTTTGTCATGCGTTACTTACTCATAGATCTACTATTAGTTAAATGTTTAAACTCGGAAACGTAGTAGCTAATTTTGTATCCCTTTTAACATCAGCGAAAAAATTTATTGGTACCTTTTTACCCTTTCATCACTGAACCGATAGTTGAACGAGGCTCCTTTTGGGTGAAAATCAGCATTGCAAATTTTATTAAGTTTGGTGGCGCATTTTTGATGTATATTTTATCAGAAACAAAGTGATATTTCTAAATCATTTAGATAGTTTACGAATAAAGTGGTAATACTAAATATTATCATTTCTGTTAAAATATACAAAAAATTGCGCCACCAAAACTTAATAATATTTGGAATGTTGATTTTCACCCTTTTACCTTGGGATAGCGCACAGTTTTACAAATCCAAGATAATGTCACCGATACGGTCGCACATAATAATATCTAAAAACGGTCCAATCACTAGTAGGATTATAATAAATAGAGAATAGCAAAAAGAGACTCCCACGCAGACAGAGAGCAAGCAGCTAGTCCTGAATATCGTAACACTTAGATGTACTAAAAGTTTCGTGAAACTTTTTGATGTTTGTCATCAAAACCAACCAATCTGTCACATGATTTTCTCTGACCTAAAAACCTACAGTTTCCATTTTTAAAATGATCTCAGCACATTCTGTCTACGTGTGCACTCAAAGTCGATTGCCAAGATCACTTGAACCGCGACGGCTTAAGCTCTTGCCACTTTAGCGTTTATCAGCAGTTTATTTCTGTAAATCTCTATAGGTGGCACGAAGGAGAGATCTACGTGGTTGTTGTCAACTTCAGGGACGCATCGTACACGGTTGACTTGAGTTACTTTGACAACGTTGTCGGAGATGTTGAGGTCACTTTGAGCAGTATTCAGTCCCCGAAGAATGCTGGGTAAGTCGAATGAAACGATTTTGTTGTAGGTAGCTGTTATTAGAGCTACATATAATTTTGAACAAGACTGGCCCTTTACTAATGGGTCTAACTTAAGTATTGATTGCAATTATAAATAAAAAAAATGTAGACGGATATTTGGGCTCCATCAGTTTGAAATCAGTCTGATCTCTAACTAGTGGTATCAAGAATTAAAACTTTTTTTTCTTACAGTGAATTATTGGATGCAACCAAAGTTGAAATAATGGGCAGAGAATCGTTGGTGCTCAAAGTTAAAGCTTAAACCTTCTCGTTGATTGTCCAGTAATGACGTTATTGACGTTGTAACCAACAAAGTATTAAGTAATAAATATAATGAAAACAAAAATTCATTAACTTGTTTCATTTCAAATAAAAAAAAAAACAAAGTTTGTATACCGCGTCCCAATTTGTTTATGAAAATCGTGGCACATTTGTTTGATTAAACATTGCTATTTAAATATTTTTCATCGTTGATCAAATAAAGTCTAGTCATGAATTATTAAAATATAACATTTCATCTCTCCTAAACAAGGCACACAATTTAATGTTTTTTTATGGGCAGAATAAACTAGATAAAAATGTATCCTGATCTTTGTAAGCTGCAAAGCAACATTATAGTGAAACGAACTACAGATTGCAACAATTACAATTTACCTACGTTTGACAAAGAAATACTGTAGAATTTTTAAAGTAAAATAGTTAAAAGAGAAAAGTAAAGTATTTAAAATTTAAAACTTCCCTCTACTTATACAGCAAAAATATTTCTAGTGTATGTTAATAACGAGCTCACAAAGGTCGACTTCGACAAAATCCAGAGCTCTCGCTCTACCAACCAGCATCCTTTAAATTTTATTTACTTAATGTAATTTAGTCCTTAAATAAACGTCACCGCAGACTGTAATGAGCAGGAGTAAGATAACACCCTTATTAGCGTAGCTCGGGTACAGTCAGAAGATAAACTTTAATTAACTTAATAAATCATGGTTTTGACAACTTTACGAGTACAAACTTATTTTGACAGTTTGTAGGTAGTTAGTTAGTAGGCTTGATTACGCCTAATATCGTTAAATAATGGTAATGACCGCTTTGTGCGCGAGTCTGACTCGCACTTGGCCGGTAAGTTTCCGCCGATGGTAAGAGCCAAAAAATTATGTGTCCACTGATAGTAAAAACCAATATTAGTGTTGACAAGTGATGACAAGTGGCCATTGTTTGGAGTAATGCAGAGTAGATTAGAATCACCTGACTGTGTGTTCGATTAGGTATGTCGTGAAAATCTACACTCTATATAACTCAGCGTTCCAACAAGTAAAAATATCTCACTAGTATCAGAACTACCAAGTTCCTGCGAAAAGCCGACAAATCTCAAAACAAATCAACAGCATAATATTTCTCGCACCCCTCACTCCTACATACCAATGTTTTTTATTTCAATAATAACGGTTCCGTCAAATCCTTCCAAATATGTCTCCGGCAAATATTCCCAATTTAAGCCAAATGAATCTGTTTTGCCGACCGTACGGATCCCAATTTCACCTAGATCACAACGACCGCAAAATGTCACAAAGCCCCCGAGCCATGATGAGACTTGACAGCGCGGTTCCACCCACGGTAAATTGGTGGCCGAGGACAGCTACGTAGCTTCTCTACTGTGCTTAAATAGCATATTACTCTGAATAGTGTTTTGTGATAGCAAGTGTAACTCTTCTCATACATACATAAAATCATGCCTGTGTTCCCAAATGGGGTAGGCAGAACACACGAAATGTGACATAGACAAGAACCTTGATTATGACTATATCGCGCTTCGCAGCCACTTCTAGCATAGTTTTAGGTTTGCAAAGATGGAAGAGGTAGAATAATAGTGACAGGTTGCTAGCCTGTCGCCTAAAACGTACCTAAACCTATTTCTTTAGTCGCCTCTTATGACATCCACGGAAGAAATCTCACACGAAATCCACGGAACTCTTCTCAATCCATGCTAATTTAATAAATAGGGAAGATTTGATTGTTTCAAATAAAATTATAAATTCAACATTAAACTACCGTGAGACTCACTCATCTTGTAAAAAACGGATGACCCACGTTTTAAATCAAGTTTAGCTCTACAAAATCGAACAGTCGCGCGAATAGAGCGGTGGCGCGCAGTGCGCGTTTGGCAGCAGCAGCCGCGGCTGCTTAATGAAAGGCTTCGAATTAGCCCAAAACATGTCGAGCTAAACTCAATTTAAAACGTGAGTTATCCGTATTTTATAGGATTAAATTCTAAAGCTGAAAGTTTTGGGAGTTTTTTCATTCTACTAATATTATAAATGTGAAAGTTTGTGAGAATGGATGTTTGAATTTTCTTTCAGCCAAAACTAAATAATTCGGATGTTCTCCCGGTAAAAACCAAAATCTACGAAGACGAAGTGTATGATAAATGTGAAATGGAAATGTGTTAGGTACTTTATCCCGATACCACACAAACGAATGGGTAGGTACCTTTAATTTAAGCAAACCACTTTCATAAAATCGACTTAGACTTGTGCCTACCGATTCGTACCATACACTCGTAGCCCAATTGTTGGTATCTGACATTCTGATCGCGGGTTTCTAGGTCAGTTACTCAGGGGAGGGCCCCCAAACGGGCCCTATTCAAGCATTGGGCGGAATGTTGACCCTTACGCCTGCCTCTGTATTTCTTGCTGGCTGGACTGTTTCAGTTATCTTCTTAATATCACGCACGACGTGTCTGTAATGTTTAGTCCTGTATTTAGGTCAGTTATCCGTCTTTTAATTTTGGACCGTTCTTGTTTATTATAATAATTATTGTTTGTTTAGTATTAACGCAGAGACATTTAGGTTAAATTGTTAATAATTATATTTTTGTCATTTTCCTTACTCATTTTCTGTGTCTGGTCCTATTTTTAATGCCCTCTAAATCCCTCGAAGGTGCAGACAAGATCTATTCAGGGACATTTTCGCCTCAAAGCTTTCGATAGTTATATTTACTGTACTTACATACATTAACTACATAAATGCTGCTTCTTATTTCTTAATATTGCTCTCAACGTTATAAAACAAACCCTACAAAACGATTAATATACAATAAATAACATTTTCTCGCATATTCCGGTACGAATATCCGCTTAACGTCCAAATTATCCCTCGGGGCATTTTATCTGAACGATCCACTGGGATTCGTTGATGAAACGGTAAATAATTAATCAGGTATTATTAGTAAAACGATACCGGTAACAATTAGATTATTAACCGGTAACGATGGGTCAACTGACTGGTGTAGATAAAATAGTGTTACATAAAATAACGTTACCAACTTAACTTAAAAATGTATAATGAAACGCGAAATAGTGGCACTGAAAAAAAATAAGTTAGTATAAAAGTAACATTTTAAATTGTAATTAGATATCTTCGTGTATGTCTCAAACAAGTAGTATTTAGTAGTCTATTAGAACAACAAACAACAGATTTTCGCGATTATCTATAGATTCAAACTCTCCCATGTTGACTGATCTTTAAATAGGTCATGATTTGATAGATAGCTAGGCATTTTCTAATGTTATTTAGTCAGTAATAGACATTAGTCTATCTCGCGTCTTAGTAGACTGGCACCTTGCCTGAAGATATGAGACCTATTATGATGATAAGACCTATATGATGATAATTTAGTGTTACAAGCGTAAAATTTTCAGACAAAAATACACACCATAAATTACGTTATACGACGCAAAGACACGTTTTGACGAACACTAAATCATTCCGGAAAGCAGTTTAATGGGGGAACGTTAACGTAAATTACGCGAGTGTTAAATGGGAATTATTTTAATTTTAATTACGTTAGACACGACGCGCAATTAGCTCTACACGCTTGACTTTGATATGTCAAATTAATTAAATTAACGCTTGATTACAGTTAAAAATGACAGTCGGACAACATGACTTTTTATTGCTTCATGTCAGTGTGGTATACACTTCTCTCTTCCGTGGATGTCAGTGGTGACTAAGGAAACAGGTTGAGGTGTTTAAGTCGACGGGCTAACAACCTGTCACCGTTATACCTTTTTATCTAACTTTCAGTCCAAATCATGCTAAACGTGGCTACAAATCGTGAAGTAGACATAGTTTTGTTTATGTATTGTTTTTTTACCTACCCTGTTTGGTATGTACTTTTTACTGTAATGTTTACTTTATTGTACCATTATATTTTATTTATTGTAATGTTTGTAATTATATATGGACAGTTATCAGCAAAGGTATCGAAAAATACATCTACTACAAACATGACTGTATATCTACACCCTCTTATTGTATCTATATTGAGGATATTATGTACGTATTTGTTGCTGTCTGTACAGTCACGATTAGTAACAGTGTAATTAATATAGTGTAGAAAACAAGTTTTTGTCTTCATGATTGATCGGACTTGTCTCTTATAAAAACTAATCTAATTAGTTACCAACCAAGATTCACTAAAAAAGTGTTTGTAAAGCTTGCGATGATTATTCATCCTTAAACATTAAAAAAACAGTCGAATTGAGCACCACTTCCTTTTTTGAAATCTATTAAAACAACTGACAACCAACGTGCGTGAATTAAAGTAGTACAACTTTTTTATGTTTTCTTTCTTTGAAATAACCCAACCAATTTAAAAAGTTGAGTAGCTCCGACATTTTAGTTCGAAACGACATTACTTCGACATATTCAAAACTTAGATTCCGTTCAAGTGAAGCTTGCCACCCACACCTGAAATGATGGCCACAACCGCTCTGTCAAGAGCGACACCGACAAGAAAGAAGACGCGTCAACTAACGGGACTTGCGTACGGGACATAGGGTAAATAAAACACAGGGCGCAAAAACATGAAAAGCGATGCAACATTTATCTCTCAAAAGCTGAATATTGAAAATTTTTAGCGAATACTTTACAGGGCTTTTCAGTCGCGCATATCCGACCACTGCTTAAAATATTCACGGTCAATTTCCGGCCATATTGGTTCGATGAGCACGTCATGGAACGGCATCAGGCTGTCCACAAACGTATAACAAGCGAGCAATGACAATCTAGCGAGCTGCTGTGACCTAGAACGGGAAATGTCAGCGAGGGGTCACGCTTTGTTTAATAACAGAACTTTCAGGGCAATCCAATTGTGCAACGGTTTTTGTTGCGACGGTATTCATTATAGTTAATTTTATTTTCAAATTGTTTTGAATTATTATACAGACGTCTTATGAAATATGTGAGACGTGGCGACTTTAGAATAACTCTTCTTCATTTCTTCATGTCGTAAATGGCGACTATGGACATTGGTTTGGGTATGACTTAAGCGACAGGGTAGCAATCTGTCACTATTATACATTCTGTCATCTGTTTTTAAATCTGAAAGTATACTGGAAGTCGCTGCGATACGTGATATAGTCATGAATTTGTCTTTGTAACCATTTGTGTGCTCTGCCTGCCCCATTTGGAATGTGACTGTAGGTATGTAGGTAGGTACCTATGTGTGTATATTATGGAATAAACCTTGTCAACTCAAAAAGTTGAAAAAACCACGACATTTTAGTTTTGAAATGGAATGTAACGTCGAAATAAAGAGAGGGGAGATAAGAAGAGAGAGAGAGAGGGATTAACGTCAGACTTAAAACATTCCATATTTGCCCCAGAGATTAATTATTCTGTTACATCTGCGTCACATTCGATTTTACAAACCTAATCCAAAGTGTTTTGAAAAGATAATTAAAAATCTATACTTAATTATAAACTTGAAACAATTAATTACGCGAAAAATTAAATGAATCGAAGTTTGTATTATTAAAAAAAAAACTATTTTCACAAGTTTTGGCCGCCACAACACACATCTAACAAAAGGCTGTCAAATATCAGCAGGCGCTTCTGATTTTATTTTTGGATTGGAGTCTCATTTTTTAGGGTTTCGTATAATTACAAAGTTTGAAAAAGGGACTTATTACTGCGCCCGTATTATTTTCTTACATCACATCAGCTATCATTGCATTAGAGCTTTTATATATTACATACATGCACACAATACATCACGAATTCTTCTAGCATATTTTTTTAGGTTTTGAATTAGCAGGAGTAATAGTGACCGGTTTTTAATCTGTCGCCTAAAACATACCTTAACCTAAATTAGTCGCCTCTTACGACATCCACGGAAGGGGAGAGGTACCATCGCAAACAGGGATTGTTGAGTCACTTACCTATATTTGTAACTTGGTCGTGTAATACTAATCCAATAGCTGACATCTAGTCGGTCACATCGGTCATTGATTACACGTCTAAATTGCGAATAGTGGCAAGTGGCTCAACAATCCCGGTTCGTGACTGTACATAATTATATTCAAAATCCGACACAACGCCAATTTTATATTATTAAAACGTAGAATTCAAGAATAAAACAGTCGCATCTGGGTGGCCTTAAACCAAGTTACTCTCAGTTAAATTTCTCAAGATCTAATTAGTTAAATTACATCGCGAAAGCGCTTCAGCTCAAGACATTGTTAGTTTTATTGCAGCGCTGTATTTTGCCTTTACGGCGCTTACCTTCAAAGGCTTGATATAAAAAGTGCATAAAATGCTGGTTGTTGAACTTCAAACTGCATTCAGAAGTACCGAGTCATTTAATGGATCACTTTAAAAGTAGCCTTGCAGAAACTCTTAACTTTACAATCTTTACATTTTGTAATATTTCCTACAGGCGCTAAAAAAATAGATACCGATATTTTGACAGGCCATAGCACTCCGCATGGTGTCGGATTCCTTTTTTTTTGTGGATATCGTAAGAGGCGACTAAGGAAACAAAGGAAAGGTGTTTCTAAAAGCACCTTAGGCTGTGAGTACGGCGCAAATATATCGCAAAGATCGCGTTCTATTGCCGTGGTCAATTGGTCATTCGTAAATAATGTAACACTGTCTCCGCAATGTACAACATGCATAGAATTATACCTAAATAAAACGTTAACCATTAAAAAACTCGGCCATCCAACCGGTTAGTGTAATGGGCGTGAAAATGCCACACGCAAATTGTAATCAAATCTCTTAAATAGGACTTGGTCATAAGTCACAATTGAAATGCGAATCAGTACGTTAACGATTCTAAAAATACATTCGGTGGCGATCAACGACCTGTGATTTGGAATACTTGCCATCGCAGTCTGTCAATTGCCTTCATTAAACTTTAAAGTGGCATGATTTAATGTACCTTTAGATTATTTACCCGGCCCCTTGTGGTGGGTAAGAATAGCACCTCCCCCTTTCTTCCCGTGGGTGTCGTAAGAGTCGACTCTGGGAAAGGGTTAGTGTATTGTGGGCGATGGACTAGCAACCTGTCACTGCAATATCACGTTTAATTATCTGGTTACCCTGAAATTGCTAATCGTGGCACTGGATTTTTGAATTCATGTGCTCTGCCTACCCCTTTTGGGAAAACAGGCGTGAGAATATGTATGTATGTATGTATGTATATTTTCGCCACAGATTAGCAACCTGTCACTATTATAATTCTTTAATCTAACTTGTGAATAGCTGAATATGCGAAGCGTGAAATAGTCTTGGTTTTTCCTATGCAGTGTTGTGTTTAGTGTGCTCTGCCTATCCCATTTGGTAATACGAGTGTGATGTATGTCAGTATGTAATTATTTTATTTAATTTCTCAATTTAACCGCTTGTAAAGAACAGTCACAACTTTATACAGGACATGACAGTTTTACTTTTAAGCTTAATCTTTTCATTGAAATCTATCAACAAGAATTTCCAAACGCGTTATCACGTCGATAATGTTTTACAGGAAAAAAAAACAGTGTTCACCACAGACAGTAACGTTAGGGCCGGCGCTCACTGCCGGCATGGCACAGGACGGCACGGTAAGTTGTGCTGCAGCATCCAAAAGAATAACCCGAGGAATGCTTCGGCACGCTGTGGCATGCCGCGGCATCTCACAGCATCGTTGCATCAAAATAAAGTAACATGAGTTCTAAACTCATAGTAATAAGATAGTATAGTTTTATCAGTAACAAAATCCTTTGCCATGACCCGCCGTGCCATGCCGGCAGTCAGCGGCGGCCCTTACTTACTGCTTTTCATTTACTGTTGCTCTTGCGCCAGAACAACTATGCAACGCACAATACTATGACGGATCTTGTCAGAACCGCACAATGATACGTAGGTACTTCGATGCACAATGGCACCGAAACCTGTTGTGATACAAATATGACAGCCGACAAGGTATGCGGTGTTAGTGGTGTGACTTGCATTTATTTAACGCTTGTAACTGATATTGTGGTTGAGTACTGTCAAGTACATTTGCATAATTATAATAATGTCAAATTAAGTGGTAGAGGAAAGTTTAGTGTAGTTTTGCCATTGAAGTATATCTTGAACGTATTTTTGAACTTGTTAGTTTAGGTTATACTGTTTTTGTACATACATACATATACTCACGCCTGTATTCCCAAGCGGGGTAGGCAGAGCACGTGAATTCGAAAATCCAGTGCCACGTTTAGCAATTTCAGGGTAACCAGATGGTCAAACGTGATATTGCAGTGACAGATTGCTAGCCCATCGCCCACAATACACTAACCCTTTCCCAGAGTCGACTCTTACGACACCCACGGGAAGAAAGGGGGAGGTGCTATTCTAACCCGGCACCACACGGGTTACTGTTACTACTGTTACGGGTTCTGTTACGGGATACTGTTTTTGTAGTTAGCTTTAAATGCAAAAGAATTGCTAGTAAAATAAATTGTGTGAAAATATTGACGAGAATGTAACTAAAATTTTGTGCTTTTTAGCGCTAAGTATATTTTACTAATATTTTTGTTATTTTCTATATTTTAGCTAGAATGTATGCTATAGGTACTAATTATAATTTTGTAGGCAATATATATGGTAGAAGCTGTCACGATTTGAACAATTCTAACTATTGTAACACCTAAAAGTCACTAAAAATGCCTGGAAATACAAAATAGTCAATGAATTGCGAATACAGACTTCATGTTTTCGTTTACGTCTCTTTTAACTCTTTAAATATCTATCAAGAACCAACGATACTTGGGTAGCAATCTCACAACTATACTTGACTGTACCCATTAGAGAGACAACGGCCATTTTGAAAACAAAAGATGCATTTACTACGCTTATTTTGATAGTATCTGTGCCGCTTCAAATATGATGTTTTTAGGGTTCCGTACCCAAAGGGTAAAAACGGGACCCTATTACTGAGACTTCGCTGTCTGTCTGTCTGTCTGTCTGTCTGTCCGTCCGTCTGTCTGTCACCAGGCTGTATCTCACGAACCGTAAGAGCTAGACAGTTGAAATTTTCACAGATGATGTATTTTTGTTGCCGCTATAACAACAAATACTAAAATTAAAATAATTATAATAATTAAGGGGGGCTCCCATACAAAAAACGTGTTTTTTTTGCTCTTTTGGATCTATTTAAATAACTGTAACAGCTAAATACTTGAAATGCTCACAGAATGTTTAATTAAATATCTACTTTAAAAATAAATAATTGAATAACAATAAAATTAGTATTTAAGGGGGGCTCACATACAAAAATTCTGATTTTTGCAGTTTTGGTACGGAACCCTTCGTGTGCGAGTCCGACTCGCACTTGGCCGGTTTATTTACTGTTTGACACCAATCTACAGAGACTTTAAAAATAAAGCTAAGTGAATATTTATTATTTAAGTCTTGACGCGAGTTGCATTAGGGCATAATGTATGCGGAGTCCCGCACACCGCTCGCTTGACGACAGAGTTTTAGAGCGATTAAGTCGATAAAAATCTTCAAATTATATACAAACTACGACATGAAGTAATACTAAGTACATATAGGGAATGTTTATTGTCACCAGCTCAATTTTAATTTTTAATTTTGGCAACACTAGATTCCAGTAGCATTACGTTATGCTATTTTCGTGGTAAAATATGTTTCTATCTACTACTTTGACTCTTATTCTTCCTTTGCCTGTTCACGAGATAATAAGAAAGGTATGATTTGACGACTTTTACAATAAGCCTTCCTGAAAAAAAAAAAAATCCTTAAAGCTTTAAATCGAAGATAACTGCGGCCCTTGTATTATTACCGACTGCGCCAGGTAAGGCCCTTTATGTTGATGACTTAACCATCGGGCCTTTGCGGTGACCAGGGCTATAGCGGAAGCGGTCAGCTTCATACATGACGTACGTTGACTACAAAGAAAACCACAGTCAGAATTCCGACGTGAAGAGACGTGTGTACATACTATAGATAGATAAATGTGTTGCCGGCCTCAAATATTTCGAGGACCAGATCTACCCTCCGATGTCATAACAAATGGGGCAGGTTAAGCACACAAAACGCTACATATACTAAACCATGACTATTTTCATGTCTAATGGCTACTTCTAGCATATTTTTTTCAAGTTTTTAGGTGGCAGGTATAATAGTGATAGATCTCTAGCCTGTCGCCTAAAACACACCTTAGCTGTTTAGTTGCCTCTAACGAGATCCACGGAAGAAAAGGAGAGATGTTATTCTAAGCCCCACACAGGTATATTATTATCCCAGTCGCCAGAATAGTTACTGTTGGCAAATTAATGATCAAAACGCAGTTATTTATCTAAGAATTTTCGACACATCAATGGGCATGTGCGCAGTGCGCCGGTGCGGACACTCGAGATATAAATGACATTAAATCGCATTGCCCCGAGCGAATTTCATAACGCTAAACTAACATACGACGGCGCGAGGGACGAGCGGCGAGCGGGAAAAAAATAATTAATATTTTTATCTACATCCAAAGTATAATAATACGTCTATCACCATTTCCAAATGAAATTAATAAAATATGGCCAGTAATAGAAACTTATATCTTGTGGTAGCACTGTACACATCTTAACACAGATGACGACTCAAAGAAAAAAAACTTATTTCAAATGTATTGCAAACACGAGGCACATTCCGGTAGCCATAATAGGATAAGAGTCAGCGTGGTAGGTAGGGGAACCAAAAATGATTACCTTGAGTTAATGAAAATAAGTAAATTTAGTCATGCAACGCGAGTCTAATAATTATAATCGGGTTCTAGTTACTAAATAACTTTCTGCGTCCCTTAATTCAACACACAAACACACTACGCCTGCATTCGCAAATAGGGTAGGGAGAGCATATAAAACGCTACATAGACATAACCATGACTATTAGAGACCTGTTCGCCTTTGTACTTATGTTTTGTTCTGTGCTTGTTAATTTGTCATGTTTATTTTGTACAATAAAGATTTACATACATACATTCATACATACATACATACATACATACATACATACATACATACATACATACATACATACAAACATACAAACATACATACATACTACGTTCCAAAACCATTTTGAACATCATTAGGTTTTAAGTACTATAGTGACAGGTTGCTAGCCTGTGGCCTAAAACATAACATAATCTATTTCCTTAGTCGCCTTTCACAATATCCACGGAAGAATTGGAGAGGTGTTATTCTAAACCCGACATCACACGAGGTGACCACCTTAAAATCAACAGAAACAAAAAAGTGACAATAAACGTCACACTGCGTTGAATATAATTTTTACATTTCTCTAATCGCTTATTACTTGCACCGTAGCACAAACAAGGCGCGGCTCGCGATCAATCAGTATGACACTGCTAAGTCTAATGTCCTTCCTATTAGACCACTATAATACGTCGCAATGCACCACCTCATTCAACAGCATTACCAGCTTAACCTTCTGCCACTGAGGTGGTAGTCTGTCAGACACCGCCAAACGTAAAAACGTTACCAGATCGCAATGTGACGTGATGTAGTCCTGTCTCGCTCAGTACCTTCCGCTATTGGTTCGCGCCACCCGTGAGTGATGCGCAAGCGGCGGTGCGGTGCAGACGAGTGGAGTTTTGAGCTGTTGGTGTCCCACAGACGTAAGTTCAGCAATAAACGCTGGAGTCTATTAGACGTCACCTCACAAATGACTTATTAAATCCATAGTGTCTGCCATACGTTACGTCAGTAAAATAATTTTCTGCCATAGTATTTTAGACGTTACCGATGATATTTTTTTTTAGATTACGACATAAAACAAAGACGGTAAATTTGGCTGCCCAGGGAGCTTCGCTTTACTATTAGGCGAGTT